>PVKA01018349.1:0-44038 GCA_004027165.1 Ctenomys sociabilis
TCAACAGAAAATGGAAATATACTTTTTAAAGTTTCTAATACTAGGAGAAGATAGCATACAATGCTTTTAGAGAAATTATAATTCAAAGATCTAGTATAAATCTTAAAACAAAATTGACATGAAGCAATATCAGAAAATTAAATACTAATTAATCAAAAATTAAATGTTTCAAAACAATTGAACTAAGAAAAAGTTTTAAGGATAGTAAAGAAATACTGAGAATAAAACATAAGACAAACACTGAAATGACAAATAAATGACTATCCCTTCTGACAGTTCGGGGTTAGGATACCACACAAAGTTCTAGACTGTTGTGGACAGGGATAATGGCCATGACACTTACTGGTGGCCAGGTGTCACTTGTGGGACTGAGCTACAGCTATTTCCTTGAAATCTACCCTGTAGACCCATATGGAATCATGACCCATAGGGTGCAAGAGAAGTCCATTTGTACAGGGTGGTAATAGAAATATTTTGCTGCTGTACACAAAATAACTAAAAGACAACTATTGTATACCTCTTATTCTCCTGTGTTTAATTGTTTGCCCTATTTGGTGGGTTCTTTCCATTCTCACTCATGGGGTTGTGATCATTTTGCACCCTCTCTAGAACATCATTTAGTAGTCTGTGTAGGCTTGGCTTTGTCATCATGAAATTCTTTAGTTGTTCTTTGTCATGGAAGTATTTTAATTCTCCATTATACTTGAAAGAGAGTTTTGCAGGATATATCACTCTGGGTTGGAATTTCTTTTCTTACAAGACTTGAAGTACCTTGCTTCATGCTCTTCTTGACTTGATGGTTTGTGAAGAGAAATCTGCTATTATTCTGATGGCTTTTCCTTTAAATGTGATCTGTTTCTTTTCTTTAGCAGCTTTTAGTATACTGTCCCTATGCTGAATTTCTGGGATCTTGATTATTACATGTATGGGCATGGTTTTAATTGGATTGTTGTTGTTTGGAGTTCTATATGCTTTGATTCCCTGAACATCAAATTGTTCCCCATATTTGGGAAGTTTTCTGCTATTACTTCTGCTCATATTCTTTTTATATCATTTGCATTGACTCCTTCCTTCTCATTGATGCCTATTAGTCTCACATTGTTCATCTTTTCATCATCTTGCAGGTGTTGAATTATTCTTCCTTGCATCCTAGTTGTTTTCAAGAGATCTTTGCTTATTTTTTCACTAGTTGCAATGTTGTCTTTAAGGTCACAGAATATATTTTCACTTTCACTCAAACGGATTTTCCAGCTTGTTATTGAAGTTTTAATTTCCTGTATATCACTTTGAATCTGGTTCATACATTCTATTTCTTTCCTATATTGCTTATTCAAGGGTTCCATCATTTTTATATTCTGCCCTATTTTTGTACCAGTGTATTCTTTAGAAGCACTTAGTACTTGTACTTCTTTGATTATAGTTGTCGCTACATTTTTTACTTCAGAAATTTTTTCTGATCTGATTTCTTCTATATCTTTCTGCAGTTGTTTCTTTACTTCCAATGCTATTATTTCAGAAATGTCAGGTGTGTGATTTCCAATTTCCTCTATGCTTTTGTATATGCAGTGTCTTCTGCATTTGTACTGGACGAACCAGGGGTCTGAGACTACTTTTTGTTCCTTCTCAGTGTAGTTTTGTATGCCACTGAGTTTTGACCTTTGGTTTAGAGCTTAGATAGAGTTATTACCTAAGCACCAGGTCCAGATCTGCAAAGTTCAGATTCCTCCAGGTGGGTGTGGCTTGAGTCTAGCTGCTGTGCTCCACTTCTTCCTTTGTAGTATAATTTCAAGTCAGGAAATTATACTACTCTATGTTCATGAGTAAGATTGCCTTATCTTTGTTGCTCAGGGTTGCCTTTGCTATTCCAGGTATTTTCTGATTCCAAATAAATTTTAGGAAACATTTCTCTAGGTCTGTGATATATGTTGGTGGTAGTTTGATAGGGATTGTATTAAATCTCCATAGCAATTTTGGAATTATGGCCATCTTCACAATGTTGGTTCTTCCTATCCAGGAGCAGGGAATAATTTTCAATTTTTTAAAATCTTCTACGATTTCTTTTTTTAAGAATAATGTAATTTTCCTTGAAAAGATATTTGATTTCTTTAGTTAGATTAATTCCAAGCTATTTCATTTTCTTCAGTGCTATTGTAAAAGGTATTGCTTCTCTAATTTCTCTCTCAGTGTGTTTGCTATCATTGTAGAGGAATGCTATTGACTTTTGGGTATTGACTTGTATCCTGCTATGCTACTGAATTTGTATTAATTCTAGTAGCTTCTTGGTGGAGTTTTTTGGGTCTTTGCAATAAAATATCATGTCTCCTGCAAATAATGGTACTGTAAATTCTTCTTTCCCACTTCTTCTTCCTCTTATTTCTCTCTCTTGTCTAATGGCTCAGCTAATGATTCCAGAACTATATTAAATAGGAGAGGTGATAGAGGACATACATTACTTGTACTACATCTGAGAGCACAAGATTAAAGCACTTCCCATTTACTATTATATTTGCCAATTTGTCTTAGAAGACTTTTATCATAGTGAAGTAGAGGCCATCTGTTTCAATTTTCTGCATGACTTTGAATATGAATGAGTGTTGGACTTTGTCAAAAGACTTTTCTGCATCAATTAAGATGATCATGTGGTTTTTAGATTTAACTTTATTGATATAGTGCATTAGATTTATAGATTTGTGTGTATTGAACCATCCTTGCATCCCTGGAATAAATCCTACCTGCTCATGGTGTATAATCTTCTTGATGATTTGCTTTATTCTATTTGTAGGGATTTTATTGAGGATTTTTGCATCTATGTTCATGAGTAAGATTGGTCTGTAGTTCTCTTTTTTAGTTGTGACTTTCCCTGGTTTTGGTATCAGTATAACACTTGGCTCCAGGAATGATTTTTGGAGGATTGCTTCCTTTGCAATTTCATCGAAGGGTTTGAGGACTGTAGGGATTATATCATCCATAAATTTCTTGTAGAATTCAGGTGCGAATCAATCAGTACCTGAACTTTTCTTTGTCAGTATGTATTTTATTACATTTTGGATTTCATTTGCTCTGATTGGGTTATTGAGAGATGGTATATGTCCTTGATTAATTTTTTAATTTGTACCTTTCTAGGATTCTATTTCTTCTGTGTGTTCTACTGTGTCAGAGTAATTGTTCTCAAGTAGCTATTGACAATCTTCTGAAATTCCACTGTGTCTCTGGTAGATATACCCTTTTCATTTTTTACTGCTTGTATTTGAATTTTTTCTTCTCTCTTTTTGATGAAGTTAGCTAGGGACTTATCAATTTTATTTAATCTTTGAAAGATCCAGCTTTTTGATTCATTAATTCTTTGAACTGTCTTCTTTGTCTCAATCGAATTAATTTATGCTCTAATATTTATGATTCCTTCCCGTCTTTTGGGTTCTGGATTTGTTTTGCTCTTCTTTTTCTAGATTCTGGAGGTGCAACATTAGGGTTTTCATTTGTTCCCATAATGTTTTCCTAATGTGTGAGTTCACAGCTATACTTTTCCCTCTGAAAACTCCTTTCATCGCATCCCATAAACTATGATAAGTTGTGTTACAATTTTCATTGAATTGTAGATGTTGTTGAATTGCTTGTTTAACTTCATCTGTGACCCATTGGTTGCTGAGTAGGGTGTTGTTTAATTTTCATGTATTTGTGGGGTTTTTTCTGTGTTTTTTGTCTCATTTAGTTGCAGTTTCATTGCATGGTGGTCAGATAATATGTATGGGATAATTTCTGTTTTCTTGCATATACTTACGCATGACCTATGGACCAGTATGTGATCTGTTGTATAAAATAGCCCATATGCAGCTGAAAAAAAAATGTATATTCAACTGTGGTTGGGTAAAACACTCTGTATATATCCAAGAAGTCCATATGTTCCAAGCTCTGGTTCAGTTCTGCTATTTCTTTGCTAATCTGGTTGACCTATCTTTTTAAGGTAAGGGAGTGTTAAGACCTCCTATAAAGATTGTGTTATTGGATATTAAATTTTTCATGTCCATTGAGATTTGTTTTATACAGTTGGGTGTTCCCATTTTTTGTTGTGCATACATTTATGAGTGTTACCTCTTCCTCTTGAATTTTTTCCCTAACCAGTGTATATGGGTCTTCTTTATTTTGTTTGATCATTCTTGTTTTGTAGTTGAGACTGTGTGAGAACAGGATTGCTACCTCTGCTTTTTTTCTGAGGTGCTGGGGCATGTAGGTTTTTTTTCCATCCTTTGACTTTCAGCCTTTGAATATCTTTATGAGTTAAGTGCATTTCTGCAATATAGCATATTGTTGGATTTTGTTGCCTAATCCACTGTGCCAGTGTATTTTTTTAATTGGTGAATTGAGTTCATTTACAATGATGGTTATAATTCAGATGTACTGATTTACATTAAATATGTTATTTACCTGCTGTTGTTTGCTCTTTTTTCTCCTGCATGTTTTTTCCCCTATTTAGTGGGTTCCTTATGTGCTCATTCCTGGAGGTCTGATCATTTTTGTCCCTCTCTAGAACATCTTTTAGTAGTCTTTGTAGGATTGACTTTGTCATGATGAAATTCTTTAGCTGTTCTTTGTCATGGAAGTATTTCACTTATCCATCAAACTTGAAAGAGAGTTTTTCAGGGCATAACAGTGTGGACTGGAATTTGTTTTCATAGCAGACTTGAAGAAGGACTCTCCTCCATGCACTTGTTTCCTTCATGGTTTTTGAATATAATTCCAGGATTATTCTGATTCCTTTTCTGTTAAATGTGATCTGTTTCTTTTCTCTAACAAAAGGATTCCTTTTTTTCATTTCAGAGATCAATATTGAAATTATTCTTTTCAGTATATTGTTCTTATGCTTGGTTACTGTGATCTTGACTATTCGGTGTGTTTTTAATTGGGTTGAAGTTATTTGGAGTTCTATATGTTTCGGTTAACCAGAAGTTTGTTTCCTCATATATGTAGTTTTCTCCTATTACTTCTGCCCATGTTGTTTTTATACCATTTGTATTGACTCCTTCTTTCTCATTAATGCCTATTAGTCTCATGTTATTCATCTTTGCATTGTCTTGCAGGTGATGAATTATTTTGTCCTCCATCATATTTGTTTCTAAGAGACCTTCTCTTACTTGTTCACTAGCTGCAGCAGCATCTTCAAGATCTGAAAGTCTATCATCCCTTTCACTCAAATCATTTTGCAGGCTTGTGTTTGAATTTTCAAGTACCTCTATATCTCTTTCACACTGTTTAAGGCAGTCTAATTTCTTTCCTTTTTGCTCATTCAAGGAATCCATCACTTTTCTAATCTCCTCTATTTTTATTAGTGTCTTCTTGAGAAGCAGTTATTATTTTTTTACTTCAGAGATTATTTCTGATCTCATTTCCTCTATATGTTTTTGCATTTGATTATTCACTTCAGATACTCTTAATTCAGAAATTCATTTTTTCATTTCATATATTAATTCCTTTTTTAATTTTTTTTTACTTTATTGAGAAACAAATAGCAATAAGACAGTTTCAAAACTGATTAATAGGACAGTTTCAATAAATAACACATTGTACATTGTTATTTTCTTAGTGGTTATCCATAGTACAAGAAGCAGACAGGATATCCTGTCCAAACACTGTTATTACAAATCTTTCTACTCAATGAATTAAGCAAAAGTAGCTGTTTATCTCTCCTATCCATTCTGTATATACAAATACAAAATGGTCCTTCCTTTGAATGCCCTGTTTTTGTTTAGTCCTGTCAAAGACGGATATTCCATTGGCTTCTAAATACTATAGGTGTATGAATTCAACAACACAGTCCAATAGAGTCAAGCAGTCCACAATAGTAATGGGTTATCCACAGAAGTTGCTGACTAGAGCCTTTCACAGCTCAGTATATTAATATGGCTTTACTTTATATATCTGATTTTTATACTTTTCTGATGGATGGTTAAGACCTATACGACAAGATATGTGATTTTTGTATCTGATAAGGTCAGTCAACTATGTCAGGATTAATCCTGTAACCCCATACCAGCCTTTGTAGATCCTTTGTGAATGTCAGCCTTGTGGATGAGTCACTGCCACTGCTTGATAAATTTGCTGTCTTTGAAAGCCTGAGAGAATGTTTTCTCTCCATGTGACTCTTCTTCAGCACACTCTATATCATGATCACTTTCCACTGTGGCCCCATATTCTCCTTGATCAGAAAATTTGGGATGCATCTGAGTTACTTGATATTACAGTATGGATTCTCCTATGTCCTGAGTCTTCACTGACCTTGAAAGGCTAGGGCCAAAATTTTGGTGACTTTGTGGCCCTTCCTTTTCTCTAACTTTTGATCTGCAAACTTAAGTTATTAACACTCCAGAATAGAAGCTGATTATTGCCCTGTAACTTATGCATTTCAGTTTACCCTAACTATCTATCTAAGTATCAGTCATCTTAGGCATAGTATGGAACAGACATTTTCCATCAAATATATGTTAAACTTTAAGTCCCTACAGAATATGAAGAAAAAATAATTTTTAAAAATGGAATAAACACTTAACATGTTTTTACACAAAAATTTAGAAATCTAACCATTTACAGCATTATTGCAGGACAGCACTGTGGCATTTTTTTTTCTTGTGTCTTTTTTCATATATTGCCCTTTTCTTTTTTTTTTTTTTTTTTTTTTTTTTTTTTTTTTTTTTTTTTGTACACAGGGTCTCACTATGCAGCCCACATTCATAGTGATCCTCCTGCTTTCTGCCTCCCTGGTGCTGGGATTACAGGCACGCGCCACCACTTTTTAAAAACACAAACATTTACTTGAGAGACAATATGGCAATAATTGGTATTCCATGACAAGTATCATGCATTTAAAAGACCAGAATGGCAGGCATTCCAAGAGTGACCCTTCTATTACACATTGGTATCTTCAGCGCAGTTGCTTGGTTCACAGGTATCAGCATGTATAGGTAGTCAGGGTGAGAATCCTACCAATTAATTACTAGTTTTAAAACTTGCTGATGTTTCTCAGGATCATTGCCTTACCCATCTTGCATGTATAAACATATGACTTTTCCCATGTCGTGTTTCCCAGCTTTTCTCCTGGCCCTCTTTTCTCCTGGCCCTCTCCTCATTGTCCAATCCTCAAGTTCTCACTATCCTTTTATTTTGTTATACCTTTTTATTTGTATTTCTTCTTTTGAGTTCAGAGATTAATTCTGATCTTAATTCCTCTATACTTTTCTCCTGTTGTGTCTTTACTTCAGACATTATAACACAAAAATTTCTTTTTTTATTTCAGAAATTAATTCTGACCTGAGTTCCTCTATACCATTCTGCTGCTGTTTCTTTACTTCAGATGCTATTAATTCAGCCATTTCAATTGTGCTAGTGTCCTCTGAACTCTTTCTGGGTAAACTTGGGACTTAGAATTGCATTTTTGCTCCTTCTCTTTGTCATTTTCTATAGCACTGTCTACTGATCTTTGGTGTAGAGCTTTGGTGCAGTTATAATCTTAGCATCTACTAAAATTCAGATGTAGATATACAAAGTTCTAGTTCATCCAATTTTGCCTGGCTTCAGTCTGGCTACTGTGCTCAGCTCCTTCCTGTTGCCACCCTTGGAGATGAACCTGTTGTGCCCCTCTGGCAAGATGTTCTGGTCCTGGACTAGTTGCATGGTTTTGACTCTAGTCTCATGCAGGGACTTCAACTGCAAAGTTCACCTCAGGCCTGTGTATCAGGCCTGGGCTGTGTCTGGAGGAGTCTGGGGTAGGAGGCAGGAGAATGCAGAAGCTCTCCCACACACTCACCTGGCCTGGGCTTAGTCAGATCTGAAGGAGTACCGAGAGCACAGCGGGGAAGTTCTCACTCACAGGGTTGGCTTTGGCTGGCTCTGGAGGGGCAGCAGGGCTGAGAGCACGGCGAAATGTTTCACTCCCTTTGCGGGCCTGGGCTAGGTCCAGCGGGGGCAGGAAAGCTGATTCTAAATTATAAAACATAGTTGACTGTAGGACTGTAAGTGTCCCCAGTTGCAATGTTTTTAAGACACAATAAGTAAAAACCTATCATGAAATTGATTTTTTTGTTTGCTATTTCCACATGATTTTTGTAATATCAAACATTCCAGGTCATCTGGCATCATATAGCCATTTTCTAATGAAGAAGAATGTGAAGCTATATCCAAGTACAGCCACCCATCAACTGTATTTGTAGCATGCCTTCTAATTAAAGTATGAGTGCTTCAGAAATTGCTTTCACGAAAGCTGCTCCCAAAGGGGAATTCTAATTTATTCTCTTCTAAATATTATTCAGATAATATGAGGATATTTCTACAGCTGAAAAAACTAAGATTTGTTTCTTTAGTCTTTGCCTCTGATATAAAATTAATAAATTATAGCATTGGCCTTATCTGTAAGTAATCATCAGGCAGTAATGAACACCCACACTTGAGTATTTTTAGGTAGCACTAACCACCTCAGGGAAACTAATGAGCTAGTCTACAATTCCAAGGCTGAAATGTCACCTCAGATTTTGTAACACATGTAACATAGTACATTTGCACAAATGCACAATACTAAAATCATGCCTTTAAAAATTAGATTTTGTTACTTCTAAGTATGTTCTAGAATTCTTTTTTTATTTCTAGTTTCATTCCTTTTCTAATCCAATTCCTCCCAAGATAAGAGTGACTACCCTAAAAATATATTCTTTTACAATAAATGCTCTTGTCCTCAGAATTGAAGTCCAAGCTCTTTGAAGAGAGAACAGAGCACCACTTACTATTGTCTCCCTCTCAGGCCTAATCCCTCAGCTTTTCCCCATCAACTTCAACCCCCAAAGATAACCATTCTCATAGATACCGATATCGATCATTGTTTTCCCTTCTACTTTCCCAGCTCATATGTTTTATAACTTTTTGTGTTGTGCACAGCTCATTTTCTTGCCTTACTCTCTGGTAATGACATTCAAACCTCAGTTTATAAAGCATGACTTCTGCAAGCATTCTCTTAGCCTGTGTCTGCATGAAGCACCAAAATCACATTTTCCATTCTATTGTTACTTCCTCCATCAAAATAGCTAACACACTAGATTTCCTATCTGCAGATATGACCCCTCTAGGTTAGAAAGAATCCTTTCTAAACTTGTTTACCATTATTTTTTGAGCTACCATTATATCTTCAAAAGCTCTGGCACCTTCTACCTGTTGACTGGATATGTGAGGGAAGGAAAGAAGGAAGGAAGGAAGGAAGGAAAGAAGGAAGGAAGGAAGGAGGGAGGGAAGGAGGGAGGGAAGGAAGGAGGGGAGGAAGGAGGGGAGGAGGGAGGGATAAGTGAGTTGATTAAAAACCAAGTGCTTCTATAAAAAAAAGAAAGAATAAAAAACAAATGCTTAAGGAATTAACATCTCTCAAAGATCCTTCCCCGGTCTGGCAAGATAGCTCAGCGGTCTAGAGCGCCTCTCAGGGACCGTGGTTCGAGCCCCAGCACCACATGCCATGCCAGCCCCTCCCCGCAGGGCCGGCTGAGCTCACTCCCCACCCCCGCGAAAAAAGAATCCGTGATGTGTAGCGAGACACTGTAATAAATAAAGGAATTTAAAGAAAAAAAAAAAAAAAAAAAGATCCTTCCTGAACCATCTAGCCATTTCCATGAGAAAGTCATAAAGCTATGATCATTTCTGCAAAACATAGGGGCTAGAAAGCTGCTTCTGCTACAGGAATTAGTCAGAGTCCCCCAAGTGTCTTGATTATGCCCATTTACAGATGCTGGGTTGGGAGCCATGCTCTGAGAGTACACAGTGGTCACTCTGACTTGTGGAAACACAAATAATAGCATCAAAGCTGCTGGCTTGAGGAAAGGAAATAACAGGTTGCCCTAGCCTCTCACTCCTGGGGAATACACAAAGCCCATCACTGTGGAAAGATGTCAAAGTTTCTATAGAAGATAAATAAGAAGTGTACTTTCCCTCTTATTTTTTTTTAATTTTGGGTTTATTGTACTATAATTTACATACAGTAAAATTTACTTCTTTTTCCTGAAGACAAGAACCTGGCACTGAGGTATATTCCTAGCCCTTTTTTATTTTAAGACAAAATCTCAGCATGCTCACCCAAAGACTGAACCCCCTGAGCACCCTGCACCTGACTGACACCCTGAGGGCTCACTGTTGCAATCTTCTAGGACAAAACAACAGAGGTGAAAATTAATAGACTCATTTGATTAAGAGACCAACACCAAGGAGTAAAGTTCCACGTTGTGACTGAAGGGTTGCTCTACCTCAGAGACTGGGAAAGGGAAATCCTTGATAGAGAAGCATGGAGAGGGGAGAGCCACATAGGGATCTCCTAAGATGCCTTGGGAGGACAAGGATAAGACTAGGACATTCACAAGGTTTTAATTCCATTGAAGGTGGCCAGGTATAGAGGGCAAAATTATCAGAGGGGATGATCCTTGAGGGAAAGGTAGTCTAGTGCTGTCTTTGAATTCTAATACTGTTGCCTACATCTGGCAGAAACTAGTGGTCTGAATTATATAGGCTAACTGGTGGTTGGTCTAACTGTCATTCCTAAAATGAGTCCTTCTAGTGCTGGTTAAGGATGTTCACGGTAGGTCTAGGGTTTATCAATATCTAGTTGATCTTTGATACCTCTGAGCTTACTACAATAGCCAAGGTAACATTACAGTGGATAACTGGCTTTTGCTCTATGCCAAAATCTGGACTTTCTGGGAGTCACAAACACAAAAAAATTAAAAATGAGGAAACAAACAAAAACCCTTATCCAGAAACATGGGAAAACAAAGCAACAGGAGATATGCAAGATCTCCCAACTCTCTTAAGGCAGATCAAGAGGAACAATAGGAAGGGAAAACAAATGGCAGATAGTGAACTTTATGAAAAGTTTGTAGAAAAGACTAAGAAAATGGATGAGTTCCTATAGGAAATGAAACAAAAGTTCATGGAAAATTATTCAATACTCTAAAATTTAAAGGCCAGAAAATAACATTTCATGCATCAGGATCCTGAAAACAAGAAGGGGTAGCAACTTTAGTCTCATGGTAGAGCTAGAATTGATTACAAGAGACAGAAAAAGTTACTACATATCAGTTAAGAGTACAGTGCAACGAAGAATAATACCTACAAAATGTATAAGCATCAAATGATGATGTCTTTCTCTCTAAAACAACCAGTAAACATAAAAACCAAATAGTCACCAACAGACTCACAGCCTCAATACCTTTCTTTCACAAAGAGATAAATCAACTAAACAAAAAACTTACTAATGAAATACAAGATTTGGGCCACTCTCTTGGAACTGCTCCAGACCCAGCCCAAGCTCAGGTCCCATAAGTGTGGGGGAGAGCTTCCATGCTCCCCTGCATCCACTGGACCTCTCCAGACCCAGCCCAAGCCCGGCATGTGACTGAGACCTTCAGTTGGGCTCCAGGGACCTCCTCTGAAACCTTCCTGAACCAGCATAGCCCCAGGACTGGTTTGGGAATGAGAATTTCCACTGAGCTCTCAGGACCCCTCCAGACCCAGCTCAAGCCCAGGCCCAGTAAGAGTATGGCAGAGATTCCACACTCCCCTGCACCTTCTGGACCCCTCTGGACCTAGCCCAGGCCAACGTGTGAGTGAACCCTTTCTTTCCTGCTCTCTGGATGCCTCCAGACAAAGAGCAGGGCTGGCAAACAAGCCTGGGATGAAACTGTACAATTGAAGTTCTTGAAGAAAGATTAGGGGCCAGAACCACTGAGCTAATCCAGGAGAACATCTTGACAGATGGGAACAATAGGTTCACTTCCAAGGGCTGCAGCAAGAAGAAGCTGAGCATAGCAGCCAGACCCAAGCCAGGCACAATCGGATGAACTCAAACCTCATAGATCTGCACCTGAATTTCAGTAGATACTAAGGTACTGCACCAAACTCCTACACCAAAGATCAGAGGACAATGCTATAGAAAATGACAAAGAGAAGGAGCAAAATGCAATCTCAGGCCTTGAGCCCACCCAGAACAAGTACAGAAGACACTAGCACAGAAGAAATTGTGAATCACACAGCTGAAATATCTGAATTAATAGCATCTCAAATAAAGGAACAACTGCAGAAAGGTATAGATGAACTCAGATCAGAAATATCCTCTGAAATAAAAAGAAATCTCTGAATAGTCTCTGAAGTTAAAAATCAAATACAGAAAGATATAGAGGAAACATATAGAGGAAATAATCTCTGAAGTAATAAAAGAAAGGATTACAATAATGAAAAAATTAATAACTGCTTCTCAAGAAAACACTAATAAAAAATGCAAGAGATTAGAAAAACAATGAAATCCTTTAATGAGCTATATAGGAAAGAAATGATTGAATGAAGCAGTCAAAGAGGGATATAGAGGAACTTAAAATCTCAATCACATGCTTGTAATCCATTTGAGTGAAAGTGAAGATAGAGTTTCAGATTATGAAAATGTCATTGAAGCTAGTTCCAAGGTAAGAAATGATCACTTAAAAACAACAAAGATGCAGGAAAAAATAATTCATCACCTGAAAAATGATGCAAAAATGAACGATGTGAGACTAATAGGCATCAATGAGAAAGAAGGAGTCAACACAAATGATATATAAAGAAAATGGGTAGAAATAATAGCAGAAAACTTCCCAAATGTGAGGAAACAATATGACGTTCAGCTAACCAAAGAATACAGAACTCAAAATAACATCAACACAATTAAAAACACACCCAGACACATACTAGTGAAGATCCCAGAAATCAGCACAAGAGCAATACTGAAAGCTACTAAAGAAAAGAAACAGATCACATTTAAAGGAAAACCCATCAAAATAACAGCCAACTGCTCTTCACAACCACGAAGGCATGAAGAGCATGGAGCAGAGTCCCTCAAATACTCTATGAAAACAAATTCCAGCCCACACTACTCTGCCCTGAAAAACTCTCTTTAAGTTTGATGGGAGAAGAAAAATACTTCCATGACAAACAACAACTAAAGAACTTTATGAGGACAAAGTCAACCCTACAAGGACTACTAAAAGATGTTCTAGAGAGGCACCAAAAAAATCAGAACTCCATGATGAGAACAGAAGGAACTCACTAAATATAGAAAACAATTAAATACAGGACAAAAAGTAGTAAACAACAGCAGGTAAATAACAAGTCAATCATAAGTCAATACCTCTCAATTATAACCATCAATATAAATGGACTCAACTCACCAATTAAGAGAAACAGACTAGCACAGTGGATTAGGAAACAAAATCCAACAATATGTGGTATACAAGAAATACAACTCCCACTGCTGGTGGGAATGTAGACTGGTAAAACCATTATGGAAATCGGTGTAGAGACTACTTAAGAAACTAGGTCTGGAAATCACAATCAAAACAGTGATCCCCCTACTGGAATTTTCCCAGAGGAACTGAAAACATCATATCATAGTGATATATGTGTACCTACATGTATAGCAGCACAATTTGTGATAGCCAAATCTTGTAAAGAGTCAAAATGCCCATCACATGAGGAATGGATGAAAAAGATGTGGTATTTTATACAATGCAGTATTCCTCAGCTATAAAGAATAATAAACTCAAGGGTTTTGTATTTAAGTGGATGCCACTTGAAGATGTGCTCATAAGTGAGATAAACTACACCCACATATGTAAATGTCATATACATTTCTAGTATAAGAACTCAAAAGAGGAAATAAAAAATAGAAAGGTATAACAAAATTTAAAGGAAAGTGGGAATTTAAGGGTTGAACAATTAAGACAGCGCAAGGAGAAAAGCTGGGAAACATGACAGGGGCAAAGCTATACATTTATATGCACAAGATGGGTAAGGCGATGATCCTGAGAATCTTCAGCAGCTTTTTGAAACTAGCAGTGAATTGGTAGGATTCGCACCCTGACTTAATATATATGCTGATACCTGTGAACCAAGCAACTTCACTGAAGATAGCAATTTGCAATTGTAACTTCATGCTTGAATTGCCTGTCTTTCTGGATTTCTAAATACATACCGATTGTCATGTCATAGCAATTACTGCTATACTGTGTCTCAAGTAAATGTTTGTTTTAAAAAAGGGGGTAATAAGTGAAAACAAGAGAAAGAAATGTCTGTTATAGGACTGTTCTGCTATAATGCTGTATATGGTTAGATCTCTAAATTTCTGTGTTAAAATATGTAACTGTTTCTTCTTATTTTTTACTATTTTTTATTTTTTCAATTTTTTCTTCACATTGTGTAGAGATTTAAACTTTATCATATCAATGCTTGATGGAAAATACCTGTTTCATGTTATATGCAAGATGTGTGATATGCAGACAGATAGTGAAATTAAGCTCAACTGCCTATATTAAAGGGTAAAAATATCATTTAGCTTCTCTTCTTGAGAGTTAGCAACTTAAGTTTACAGATCAAAAATTAGAGAGAAACAAGGACAGCCAACACTTTGACCCTAGCCTTTCAAGGTCAGTGAGGACTCAGGACATAAGAGAAATGTACTGTAACATCTTGTAATTCAATTGTATCCCAACTTTACTCATCAAAGAGATTATTGTCTACAGAGGAAAGTGATTGATGATGTAGAGTGTGCCTAAGGAGAGCACATGGAGAGAAAACATTCTCTCAGATTTTCATATAGAGCAAGTTGGCCAAGCAATGGCCATGACTCATCCATGTGGCTGACACTGACAAAGGATCTACAAACTGCAGTACAGGGTTTCAGGGTAAATCCTGAGGGGATTTGACTGACCTTGTCATATGCAAATTTACATTACTTATTATATAGGTCTTGCTTTATCTTGGTCTTAGTTGTCCAAGAGAAAATTATAAAAGTGAAGAATGATATGTAAAGCCATATTAATATGCTGAGCTGTAAAATGCTCAGTTCAGCAACTTCTGACATTTCCAGTCCTGTGAATAACTCACTACTACTATGCACTACTGTACTATTTTGAATTACTTTGCTGAATTCACACAAATACAATATTTAAATGGCAATGGAATACCCATCTCTGAAAAAACTAGACAGAAAAAGCAGATACAAATTAAGGACCATTTTGTGTATGTATATACAGGATAGTTAGGATAGATATACAGCTACTTTCTCTCTATTCAATGAGAGGAAAGATTTGTACTAATTGTGTTTGGACAGGATATCATGTCTGTCTTTTGTGCTATGATTAACCACTACAAAAACAACCATATGCAATGTACTAATTATTGAAACTGACATACTGATCAGATATATATGACCAAAAGAAACAACTCGTTAAATAGCTGGTTCATCAAAAGAAAAGATAATTAACCAAACAGACAAAAGAAAGTGAGAAAAAGACTTTCATTGATGCAATTAGAAATGAAGACAGAAAAACCACAACAGATACCAGTGAAATCCAAAACATAATAATGATTATGAAAAAATGTGTTCCACTTAAGTGGAATATGTTGAAGACATGGACAGATCTCTAGACTAATATAAATTATCAGAGCTAACTTAAGAAGATAGAAAAACACCCAAGAAAGCCATACTGAGCAAGGAAATTGAGAGTAGTAAAGAACCTACCAACTACAAAAATCCTAGGACTTGATGGATTTACTGTTGAATTCTACAAAGACGTGAGGATGTCCCTGTATTCTTCAAGTTCTTTTTTTTTTTTTCTCTCTTTTTGAGACAGGGTCTCGCTATGCAGTTCAGGCTGGCTTTAAGCTCACTTTGTAGCTCAGGCTGGTCTCGAACTCACAACAATCCTCCTGCCTCAGCCTCCCGAGTGCTGGGATTACAAGCATGCGCCACCACGCCCGGCTTTCTTCAAGTTCTTCAAAGAAATTGAAAAAAAACAGAATTTTCCGTATTCATTTATGGGAGTCAGAGTCGCTGTGATTTTGGAGATAAATAAAAACCTAACTAAAGAAGAAAGTTATAGGCCAATCTCCTTAATGAATAGAAATACAAAATCCCTCAAGATATTAGTTAATATCATCTTGAATATAACTTGAATGCAGCACACCATCAAATAGATCACAGAGATCAATGGAAGAATAGCTTCTTTAACAAATGTTGCTAGGAAAACTAGCTTCCCACCTTCCAAAAACTGAAACTAGTCTCATCTTTCTCACTATTAAATTAAATTAAAATTGAAATTGATCAAAGACATAAATACTAAAATAGAAACACTAAGTCTACTAGAAAAGAGCATAGTTATAACTCTTGTAGACATAGGTGTAGGCAATTATTTCATGAGTAAAATTCTGTTCACATAGGAAATAACACAAAGAATCAACAACTGAGATGTCATCGTAGTAAGTAAACTTTTCCACAGTGAAAGAAATTAGCAATAGACTTAAAATACAATCCAAAGTGTATGAAGAATTTTAATCAGTTGTCCCTTAGCCAAAGGCCTAATATCTAAAAATTTAGAGAATTGAAAAAAATCAGACACCCCCTAAATTTAAAGAACCAATCCAAATATGAGCATTTAGGATGAATATGTACTTTTCAGGGGAAGAAATACAGATGGCAAATAAACAGATGAAAAAATGTTCAGCACTACTGGTCATTTGAGAGATACAAATTAAAACAATGCTGAGATTCTAGAAAGAATGACTATTATCAAGAAATCAATAACAAATTCTTGCAAACTGTAGGCAAAAAAAGAACATTTCTCCATGGTTGGTGTGAATATAGACTGGTGCAACCACTGTGGAAATTTCTCACAAAAACTAGAATTAAAGGTTCCATTTGATCTAACATTCCTCTTCTCGGTATTCAAAGAACTGAAAACATCATAGAACTGTCTATACAAATATACTTATGTTTATACCAAACCACCAACACAATTTGTATTATATAAATCTTAGAAACAAGCCAAGTGCTCATTTACCAAGGAATAGATTTAAAAATTACATATATATATATGTAATTTTATATATATATATATATATATATAGAGAGAGAGAGAGAGAGAGATTATAATTTAGAATAATATATCACTCAGAAAGAAGGATAAACTTGAGACATTTATAAGTAAATTAATGTACCTTGGAATAATTGTTTCTCTGGTGTGAGAAACCAAAAGCATAAATAAGGATTAAAGTATACACTAGGTATTGTAAAATAGGAAGAAATTACTTAAAAGAAAGGGTAACTATGGAAGGGGAAAAGAAGGAAGAGAAATGAAAGAAAGGTAAAAGAAGGATAAAATAGAAACAAAGCTTTATAAGTAAGAGGGGCTGAAGGAAGGAGAGGAGATTGGGAGAAAAAGAAGAATCAAGATCTATCATATAGGGGCCAATGAAATATCCCCTAAACAGTGGATTAAAGTGTCTGTTGAGGCAAGCTTAGGCAAGCCTAGGGACCACAGGTCAATCCCCAGCACCATATGCCATGCCAGCCCCACCTCCAGGTTGAGCTGAGTTGGCCACAAAAATAAATAAATAAATAAATAATAAAAATAAATAAATAAAAAATAAAAAATAGCACGTATCAGTGTAAATTCCCTCCAATAAATATAGATAGATAGATGATGATAGATAGATAGATAGATAGATAGATAGATAGATAGATAGATAGATAGATAGATTTTATATCGGAGATGCAAGGGTGGTTTAACATGTGCAAATCAATAAATGTAACATATTACATAAACAGAAGCAAAGACAAAAATCACATCATCAAGGTCATGGCAAATATCACAAGTCAAAAATACATAAACATCTCAACAGATTCAGAAAAAGCTTTTGACAAAAGTGAGTACCCTTTTATGATAAGAATCTTGAAGACAACAGGTTTATCACTACAGTGCTTAGCTTGATAAAAGCTATTTATGACAAACTAACAACTTACATCACATTAAACAGAGGAAAAACAAAAGCATTTCCTCTAACATCAGGAATGTTAGACAAGGATGCCCATTATAGCCTCTTCTGTCCAACTTAAGACATTAGTCTAAACCACCAAGAAAGAAAAGGAAATAAAAGCCATATATATAAGAAAGAACTAACTACAATTATCATTATTTGTATATTACATCATATTCTACATAGAGGACCCAAAGAATCCCATCAACAAACTATTATAATTAACAACTAACTTCAGTATTGTAGCAGGATACAAAATCAACATGCAAAATTCAATAACAATTCTGTGTTCCAATAATAAACTAAACATTAAGGAAACAGCACATTCATGGTAGCATCAAGAAAAACTAAATACCTATGTGTCAACACTGTCAATATTGTCAAAATGGCCACACTCCCTATACAGATTCAATGCAGACCAAATCAAAACACCAAAGCATACTACACAAACATAGAAAAAAAAATTAAAAATTCATATACAGCCTGAAGAGACTCAGAATAGCAATCTTGGGCAACAATAACAAAGAGACAAACATTACATTGCCTGACTTCAAGCTATGCTACAAAGTAACAATAATAAAAACACCATGGTACTGACTCAGAAACAAATTTGTGGATCAATGCTGCAAAATAGAGGATGCAGAAACATTCCTAGATGTATTCAGCTATTTTGACACAATGGCTAAAAGCGCACATTAAAGGTAAGATAGTCTACTCCACAAAGCACGCTGGGAAAACTGGATAGCTGCAGAAGTTTGAAACTGGACCCACATCTCTTACAATGTACTAAATTAAAATCAAAATGGACTGAAGAGTTGTTTAAAACACTAAAACAGAAACAATGAATTTCTTGGTACACAAATTGGATGAGATACTTGAAGACGTAGGTATAAAAAAGGACTTCCTAAACAGAACCACAGTAAGAAATAACAGCAAGAATCAACAAGAATCAAAAGATCAATCAAATAAGTCAAACAATTTGATTGCATCAAATTAAAAAGTTTCTGAAATTACCAAATAATCAATTGTGCAGTGAAGAGAGAACATACAGCATGGGAAAAAATTTTTCCAACTATTACTTATTTTGCCAGCTATTATTCTAATATCTAGAAT
This sequence comes from Ctenomys sociabilis, assembly GCA_004027165.1. Classification (NCBI taxonomy): domain Eukaryota; kingdom Metazoa; phylum Chordata; class Mammalia; order Rodentia; family Ctenomyidae; genus Ctenomys; species Ctenomys sociabilis. Next base: position 18,970 of record PVKA01018349.1, read on the forward strand.
TGTTATAGCTTATATCTAGCTGTCCCCCCAGAGCCTCATGCAGGCATATGTGGGGCTTTTCAGAGGTGGTTGGATCTGAACTGTGTGATGCTGAAATCAAGTGTATGATGCTAGAGTCAAGAGTGTGTGATTACTGAGTTAATTCACTACTGGCTTGGGACAGTTCTGAATGTGGATAATGAGTAGGAAACAAGGACCAGAAAGAGGGCTGCTGCGGCCACTTGGTGTCCTGCTTCTCCATAACTCTGCTGCTCGGCTGCCTTCTGCCCACCATGAACTGTCTCTCCTCTGTGATGCCCCTCTGCCTTGCTTCTCTCCCTTACAGCCAGCAGATGGTGAACTAAAACTGGCACTCACTGGGACCTCTAATAAACCTTTCCTCATATAATTTTGGCTGTTAGGTTTTTTGTGTTAGCAATAAGGAAAAAGTAACTAGGGCAAGAATATATAAAGAACTTTTAAAAATCAAGACTACCTAAAATAAAAGACCTAATCAAGCAATTGGCAAGTGAAATGAGCAGACACCTCTCAGAGGAGGAAATGGAAATAGCCAACAAATATATGAAAAAAATGTTCAACATTCTTGGCCATTAAAAGAATGCAAATTAAAACAATGCTAAGATTCCATCTTATTCCAGACAGAATGGCAATCATCGAGAAATCAAACATAATGACCACTGGCATACCTAAGTGAAAGAGGAACACTTCTCCACTGTTGCTGGGAGTGTAATCTATTATAACCACCATGGATATTCCTCAAAGAACTAAGCTTTGAAATTCCATGTGAACCAACTATCTCTCCCTTCCAGATATCTTCCCCAAGGACCTAAAGACATCTTTTCTTAGTGATACTTGTATACCAATGTTTGCAGCATCACAGTTCATTATAGCTACATCCTTGATGCAGCTTGCATAAACATCAACAAATGTATGGATAAAGAAAATGTGGGATCTGTACCTAACAGACTACTACTCAGCAGTAAAGGACAAATCTGAGACACTCACAGGAAAAGTGATGCACTAGAAAATATAATGCTGAGTGAAATAAGTCAGATACGTAAGTTTAAGTACTTATGCATGGCAGCTCTTATTTGAGTAGGACAAAGCACCAAGAGTACTACAAAGGATGGATATAAGGAGACAGGAAGACAGAGCTCTTGCAAATGGAAAGTGCTCCAGAAACATGAAGAGAAAAGGGAAGAGGAAGGGAAAATAGGCAGAATAAAGATGCACCTTGTGCAACACCCTATCACCTCAATAAATGTAAACATTATAGGTCCCAAACAAGAGATAAGATTAGCACATAGCTATAAGAATGAAGATGGGAAAAGGGACTTGGAGGAGGAGGGAGGGAAGTAGGAGGAAAGAAGGGGATTTTAAAACAGAACCAAGCAAGCTGTATTATGCAAGTACACATACTCTCCAAGATGACTGGAGAGTACTGTAAACATATACTAATAAAATAATTTAGTTAATGTTTTAAATTTTTAAGAGACAGGATTACACTAAGTTTTTCACACTAAGCTCGAACTTGAATCCTCCTGCTGTAGCATCCAGAGTGTTGAGATTATACATGTGTACTATCACACATGGCTAAAATTAATCCTTTTAAAATTTACAGTTTGGGCAGTGTGGAATAGAGGATGGTCCAGGCCATAACAAGTGCAACTGAACACTTTTTATCTTGTTCTTTTAAATGTAAACTGTCTTTAATGTCTTCTCTATTGTTATTATTATATTCTCTTTAAAATAAATTTTAAAATTGAAAGTAAAAAGGACAAGGAAAAAGTTAAGATTTTTTGACAGGAAGAGTGAAATTTCAATTGTCTGATCAATATTGTATATCTATGTCTTGTACTCTGAGCAACAAATTTGACAATAACTACATAAAATAACGCCCATCATTAATATTCCATTCTTGTTCTTATCATGGTACTGCCATATTTTTGTTTCTGTCTTTGATTTTGTTATTTGTTCCAGTGGATTTTTTATTTTTCCTTTTTACTATAAAATACAAAAACATAAATAAAAATTTACAGTTTTATGACTTTTGGCCAGAAAAATACTAACAGTATAAAGAAGTGAAAACAATGTGGCTGGATGACAACAGGCTTGGGGGAAGAAGCCTGCTGTACCAGGAGATGGTTTTCATCCTTATCCAAGTGCTGACATGCAGAAGATCTAAGATACACAGCCACAATTCACCTTTTAAAATAAGCACAAATGTCTTAACCAAGCTTGGAAACATATAATGATAACCCCATTCTGTAACAGGCTGGATCTATGAAATATAACTCCTGATCATCACTTGGTGGCAACGTAGATACAATGCAGCTGTCGTTACTGAAAGGAGAACACTCAAGTCCACAGAGGGACAACTCTTCCACGGCTGATACAGAGGCAAGGACTCAGTGTCTCGAGAAATTCACAAGAACAGGAGAATGTTTTCAAGCCTTTGACATAGTTGCGCATGTCAGCATTTGTTTCCTATAAGATCAGACCACATTCTTTGGTATTCCCAGGAAGGAAGGAAGGAAGGAAGAAAGAAAGGAAGGAAGGAAAGATTACTGCATCCAGAAACATTTTAATTTGTCTAACTTCAATAATTAGATTTTTATTCACAAGCAATTTGTTATGAATCACAATGGAATGTGCTTAAATTAGGTTAAAAAGATTATCTTTGAAATGTCATTTGCAAAATTCAGCTCTAATACATAATCTTTTCCTGGCTTGATGTTACTAGACCTGGGGTCATCAATTTCAAAGCAATTTTCCATTCAAGGTTTTTAACTCTTCCCCCCTTTGATTCTCTCCTTTAGAATGAGGCATAGGATACTTATCACTGTACATTGGATTTGGGGTGTTAGGGTTTGATTTTGTTTGTTTCAGTTTTTTGACACAGGGTCTGCAGTCCAGGCTGGATGTGAGCTCACCATGTAGCCCATGCTGTCCTCAAGCTCACTCTACTGCTCTTGGCATAGCCTCCTGAGTGCTGGGATCCCTGGGGAGAGCCACCACTGTGTTCATGCTTTTATAGAGACACTCCACACAAGTGCAGAACTCTGAGGCTCCCGCTGTGGCTGACTGAAGGGTGATGCCTAGGTAACCTGCGGACTGCAGGGCCTACCTTGTGAAAGGAGGCCTCCATCTCATGATCATGGATCAATGTTCTGTTTAATTTTGTTTTTACCATTTTCTACTTATCACCTTGTGATATGAGGTTCAAATAAGAAAACATAATTCATTGTTGAAGATGACCCACATTAACATTTTGTGTTGGGGACTGAAAAACATGAATCAGAAAAATGATTATCAGACATACACAGCATCACCCTACGCAGCACAGCCACCAGTTATGCCTCAGAAAGGATAACCCAGAGCACGGCCTGTAGCCGCATGCTCTTTTGTACGAGTAATAAGTAGGATGGAGCCGGACATCAAGGACTTGGGATGCAGCCATGGAGAGAGAACCACAGCAGCTGTGAGCTGTGACATGAATGGGCAGCAAGAGCCTTCTTCCATTTCAGTTTTGTGGCCAGAAGTGAGTGCAGCCTCCCCACCGCTGCCAGGGGAGACACTTGCAAATGGAGATCTAAATTAATAACAGGACTGGCAAGATAGCTCAGCAGTCTAAAGCACCTGCTTAAGCAAGCTTATGCAGTTGTGGGGGATTGCAGTTTGATCCCTAGCCCCACATGCTGTGCCAGCCCTGAACTCAAGATGGGCTGAGCAGACAAAAAAAAAAAAAAAAAAAAAAAGACCCAACAGAGGTAACAGTCAAGTCCCTCCCAGATCCTCTGTCCCTCAATCAAGACCCCTGGACACAGTAGAAGCAACTGAGGTATACACACCTAAAGGTGGGTAGAAGACAGCACTCTGGGTGTTGGGGCTGAAGAAGTACATGGAGGTGAATCCCAGGCCCTTTTTACCCTCACAGATTCCCCTCAGGGGGCTGCAGAAGCTTGCAGTTCAGCCTGCTAACAGGCATGACTAAACAGATCTAAAAAAGCAGCATGTACACTCTCCTCAGACAGAAGATGGCCCCAACAGGAAAACACCTATAAGAGGCTCACTGAACACACAAGTCTAGCCCTACACACTCAGAGGAATAGGCAGAGGCAGATTTCCTATCCCCAAAGCCTTGTCAACAACCTAAGGCTTGACTGAGTATCAGTGCCATCCATCCCTGTGCAAACAAGTAGCACCTTATTTAAGGTCACGAGGGTGGTGCCCATGGGTCCAGTATGGGGTAAGCCTCCTCCTCCTCACCCAGCAACAACCACTATGAGGCAGGGCTAGTGCTCTGCTTGTGCCCCTTCCCAGAAAACAAGAGAGGATGACATGTAGGAGCCAGTTCCAATCTGTTTGCCTCCCTCTCCCTCCCATCCCCACATCAACAGGGCTCAAAAGGGAGCTAAATCCTTGGGTGGAACCAAGGAGGCAGACACAAGTGGTAGGAGGCTGGACAGTGGATGCCCAACTTCCTTCTTCCTCCCCTGGGGTCATCAGGGCCTGGGCAAGAGAGTGAGTATGATCAAAGCTTCACCTTTACCTGGAAGGTGCTAGAAGGGGAAGGTCTGTTTGTAGCCAGTCAGCAATGTGATCAGTGTCCCTGTATGACTGGTGCCACCAACAGCCAGCAGGGCACACGTGCACACACACACACACACACACACACATATAAAGACCACACACAATCACTCCAGCAGGAGAAGGACCCAGAGTCTCCCCAACACACTATCTAAAATGTTCAGGCTGTGATTTTAAATCACTCGTGTCATGAACTAAGATAATCACAACTTGAATGAGGAAATTCTATTAGATAGCAACACAAAGATGAATCAGGGATTGTAATTATCTGAAGATTTTAACATAACTGTCATAAGCATGTTTCTGAAAGCAACTGGGAATTCTCATGGGACAAACAATAATTAGAAAATTTCAACCAAAAAGAACAAAAACTGAGTGAAATTTCAAAATTGAAACATGCAATAACCAGAGACAAACAACAACTCTCAGGGAATGAGCTCTTCTCTACCAGAGAGGAAAAGATAAGGACAGAATTAGTCATGGTGTATGAGGTCTTGCAGATTATAAAAATTGCTTTAGTGACTCTTATTTTGGGATCCCACACTGATATCCACTCCTGCCTCTGGCCCTCAATTTCCATCCTTAGCAGCAATTTCTACAGAGTAGGCCAGGAGTAGGTATACATTGAATGATTAAGGACTGAGTAGACAAGCAAATGTGCTGCTGTTTCTCCGTGTGCTTTCTTGTGGCCACTCTCGGCTTCCCTCTGCATCCCACAACCAGACGGGCCACATGACTGGCGTTCCTCTGCCTGCACTTGGCGAGCCTTGGCGGAGGCTGCTTTCTGTCTAGAATGCACCTGCCTGAGCCTGTCATCTGGAGACAGCCACACATTGTTCCTGGCTCAACTTCAAGCAGAGAGAGAGAGAGAGAGAGAGAGAGAGAGAGAGAGAGAGAGAGAGAGAGAGAGAGAGCATGAGATCATTCTCATCCATTCTATAATAACTGAGCTTTCAATGGTGTTTTCATTTGTTGGCTCAATCTTTTATAACTCTTGCTCTTTTGAAGCGTTTTGTTTTGTTTTTAATATCAGGCTTTATCCCCACACACAGAATAAATTGAATGATGCAGATCATGTTACTTCAGAGAGATTGATGCTTCTAACTGTCCAGGCAATGCTAAATCAATTCTTCCTAATATCAGACCATCTTAGCAAGAAACTCGAGGATATTTTTCTTTTCTCTTTCTTACATACTTTCAAAATGTGAGCATTAGTTTAGAGAAGAGAATTTAATTGCGAGAGCTTCAACCCAAGATGAGAGCAAGTGGCAGAGTAACAGCCACAACTATTTCTCATTTCTAAGATCTAGAGCGGCATTCACAAGCTAATATTAAAGTGGGGCAAAGGAGTTGAAATCAGCACATTGGGATGCAGAGTGGAAGGCCTGCCTGGAAAGAGCTGTGCCGATGCGCGGCCACAGCAGGCGAGTCCAGGCTCGCAGCTAGGAGGGTGTAAGCAGTCCAGAGAAGGCTGATGGAATAAACGTCTTTCCCACCAGAAAGAACTCTTGTGTTGTGCCACCTCGTGCCAGGACAGAAATGGCAATTCATCCATGCAGCAAGCAAAGACAGTTTTGCTATGGCCAATAAAAGGGAAAACTGGTGAAGAAACCCATTGCCTCGGGAAAGGTTACTCTCATACATTGTAAGGGAGAGTTGGAGCTCTGTCACTCTTTTCAAAAGCAACTTGGAAACAGGCGTTTAAATAAAAACACGAATTTTTCAACCACAAAATCCCACTGTGGGGCATCCTTCCCACAGTAATTACATCACCAAGAGTAACAAACGGTTGAGGTGCTGACATGCTGTTTGTACTGCAGGAGCTGGAAATAAGAGCACACATCAGTATGCAAACAGGCTACACGGTGCCAGTAAAAACCACACAACCACAAAGGAAGAGAAGACGTCTATACTATATTTTGTAAAGGTTTTCATAAAACATTATTGTGTGATTTAAGCTATCCAAAATGTTAAGAGTGTGTGCAACTGGTATTATCCTGTTAAACAAAATGGAATGACTTCCATTTGTATGTGTGCATGTCTGGGTGTCGGTCCACACATATGTGTTCTAGACATTAGAACCATGTGTTCCATTTACGACAGCAAGGGCAACCTTGGAGTCAGTTCAGCTGTGGATAAAGGAGTCCACAGAGATTACTTTTTCAAACTTAATATAACTTCAGACCGTTATCTAAGAGAAATCAAGTTACCTCAATAAATGACATTAGTAGCTTCAAGAGCATGTTCCTTAACCAATTTACTTACAGAAAGCACCAAAATTAAAGTTCAAGAGTGTGGTGGCCTCTGTTTCAGACTCTCTTGCAGAGGAAGGACAAGCCTCTCTGTGGGGCACTGTGGGCAGCAGTGCCTGCAGCGCAGAGTGACCAGAACAAGCCCTGCCCTTTGCTGATGAAGAGACAAGCTGTTGAGCCCAGGCCCAGTTCCCAAGGGTGTCACAGACACTCTGCCCGGAGGACACCAGGAAGAAGAGGAAAGTCGTTTCCATAATTAACACTCAGGCTGTGAGTAGTTAGAATAAAAATTTTGCTAAATCGTAATCCTGTGCCACTCCTAGCATTAAGCAGCTCAATTAATAGAGTAATTTCTCATCTGAATGGGAAGCAGACCACTGCATGAGGAAGCACGTAAATTAATGGAAATGTTGTGATATCAGTACAAACTAATGGCTGATTCCAGATGTACTATGGCCACAGCTCAGCAATTTTAAGACACCGGACTTAATGTATTAAATGGTAAAACTAAAAGACCTCAGACTCATTCGAAGAACTATCTACCCTAGATTCTTGACTTCTAGTCTCGTAAGATCCTCCTTACAACTCTCGAATTACCCAACTCATAAATATGAATAGTGGATCTACAAGAGCAGAAAGGCACTGAGATACAAATGCCAAGTGACTGGCAAGGCTCCTCATTAGGTAGGGACTCACTCTGCGAACTTCAACAGAGGTTGGCATCTCAATTGGCTCAAAACTCAAGTTATTATGTGTTCCAATGTTCATACATGACACCAAATAATAAACATAAATATATCAAGGGTCATATTGAAATTTGACACTAAGGATCATCTGGCAGTGCTCAAAGTATTTTCACCTCTCCTTTTCTATTCTTATTACAATTAGCAATAATTGCAATATTTTACAATTGCCTGTTGATGGGTTTCACAGAGGCATTCCACACATGCCTGTGGGGCTCTGATCACACTCACTCACCCTTGTTCTGCCCTTCCCACAATCCTTTTTTTTAAGTTTAATATTTTTTTTATTTTATGTCAGCAAGACCAAATAAAATTTTACAACAAAATAATAGGAGAATAATAAAAATTAATATATTACATATTGTAATCTTTAAACTAGTTGCTCGGGGTAAAAGATATGGCCATAAAAATTTCTATGCTCAACATTAGCACAAATATTCTTTTTTAATGTACTAAGAGACACTGATAGTATAACTGACCTGTAAGGAAAAGTATTTTAAATAAAGATCATGGAAAATGAACCTCTGCCAAAACTTATGCTGAGTCTAGAGATGTTTGCAAATCAGAACATGAAGCCATGATGGTTGGCAGATATTTAAAAGTATTATTTATTTTAATTTTTCTTTTTTATTAATTTTATTGAGAAACAAATAGCAATGAGACAATTTTAAAACTGATTAATAGGACAGTTTCAATAATTAGTATATTGCATATTGTTGTCAACATAGTGGTTATTCATAATACAAGATGCAGACATGATATCCTGTCCAAACACTATTAGTACAAATGTTCCTTCTCTGAATTAAGAGAAAGTAGCTGTGTATCTATCCTATTTTGTATATACAAATACAAAACGGTCCTTCATTTATATCTCCTTCTTTTGTTTAGCTTTGTCAGAGATGGGTATTCCATCACCAGTTCAGTGAGTGAAATCAGCAAAATAATCCAATATACTCCAGGAGTCCATAATAGCAGCTTCTCACTATCCTTTCCTCTACTTTTTGACCCTCCTTCTAATCCTTGAAAGTATCTTTTATATTTTTCTGTGTTCTTTTTCTCTTTTTGTTTGATGAGGCTTATGACTCAGGAACATTAAAATTATGTAATCTTCCAGTGAAGATTAAGACCTTTCTTGTCTACATTTATAACTGATAGCCTGAGGCACTGTGTGCTTCTAAGATTCAAATTTCTCTCCATTTGCTTATTATGACTATCCTGTCAGTAAAATAGGAGTTAAAGAGTCTGAGGCTTTGTGTGGATCCAAAATCAGGCAGTCTGCAGAAGGGGAAGGGGCTTTGTTATTGTTTTTAAGTTAGTGAATTCATTGCTTAGGTTCTGGAGTGGTTTTCTGTGGCAGTGCAGCCATCAAAAGCCCCATTGGGTTGGATTTGGTGGGCTCAATCACCAAGTCCTCTTGCTGCAGGTGATCAGTTAACTAAGAAGTTGCAGAAACCATTTTGACAGCAAAATTTTCAAACCTTAGACATGCTGGCACATGAATCTCCATGAGCTATGGAGACTCCGACTGTGGCCCTCAGGTGCCTCAGTTGTTGGAGCTCCAGCCACAAATTTTTCTCCCCTGTACTTAGAGTCATAATGACACTCATACCACTGAGACAAAGAAGAGGTTAGCCCAGGTGCTATGTCTCCTGCTTTAATTTGTGTGTAGTTGTTCCCCAAAACTTCATGCCGTTATGGGGCAGATTCTGGAGTTTGTGATTGACTGTTGTGGGTGCGGGTGCTGCACCTGCCCTGGAGCAGGTAATCTGCATTACAATGTAAGGAGAGGAGAGAGGCTGGCTAGCTGAGTGAGCTGCTGCCCCTCCCTTTGCTCTCTGCTCTTTGCCACCACCATGAAAAGGTTGCTCTTTGCCATGTGCCCTCTGCCCTGGATCTAGGTGAGTATGGACTGAACCCTCCATTATGAACTAAATAAGCCTTTCCTTCCTTCCTTCCTTCCTTCCTTCCTTCCTTCCCTAATTTTGAGTGTTATATATTTGTCTCTGTAACTGAGAAAAATAACTGAGATATACCCTGCCTTTAACAATCCAAAAAGAGTAAGTTCAGCCTGGATGGCAGGTATGAACCAATTCATTGGTTCATAGATGTCAAGAGCTGGACTGAAGCAGAGACACTGCCAAGAACTTCCAAAACTGTAATGAAAATAGTATCAAAAATATTATTTCAAATAATAAGATAAAATAATATCAAATCATATGGTGGACCTCTGGGGAGTTCTACGTGTGTTGTCTGCTCATGTAAGGCTACTCTTTTGTTGTTAATATCTTTTTCATGTTTGCCTGCCCAATGGAGTTCTACCTAATTCTATGGCTTACCCTCCATTCCAACTGTACAGCAGAACTCAAATCAGCACCACATTCCCATCAGCTACTTCACACGAACATTTCTTTTATCATCTACACAAGATTCCCTGTGTGTACCCTGCTTTCTTTATGGGCTCCAGGGGCCTCAGAGAATGTAAGATTGGGGTGCTAAAATTGCTATCCTCACAGTTGTGCTCTCAGTTGTCAACTAAGCCCAAGAACCAGTTCCAAGATTAGATAATGTATATAAAAGTTGAGCTTTCTTTCAAGGGAAAGGGATCCTTACTAAAAGCCTTAGTTGTGTCTCCAAACAGGATTCTCTTATGAAAAAAGCATAAACAGAAATTTGTATTTTTCATACAGAAATTTCAACTGATACCTCCACAAAGATTTTTCATGCTACCACTTTTTTTTTGTACTTTTTTCAGAACCAGGGATTGAACTCAGACCGACGCTTGCACTTGCCAGGGAAGTGCTTATTCTACAGAGCCATCTCCCTGGCCCCTGCTACCACATTTTTAACATGACAAATCCTTTTAATTTTAGTATCTCAGATAATTCAGAGTATACCTCAATGCTGCATACGTATTGAATACTAATGTCCCCTTAAATATATTTACATATTGGATTGTGTTACTATAGTGATGTTTAAAATAGTTATACTTTATTGAATATTATTCCGTAATTTGTTATATATTAATTTTAAAGACTGCCAGATATCATTGTTTGAAAGAGACAAGACCATTTTACAAGTAGGCAGACCGAAGGGAATCTGGAATAGTAACACCAGTGGGAGGTTATTGAAGTAGAGGTTCATTACCTGTGCTCCAACTACTGTACTCTACTGAACTGTAATTGGGTGAAGGATTAATACTATCTTAATTATTTCTCTTGTTGCTTGGACAAAATACCTGACACCTGTAAGTTAAAGGAAGAAAGGCTCATATCAACTCACAGTTTGTAGAGGTTTCTGTCCAGTCAGCTGGATCTAAGGCAGGCAGCATTGCACAGGAACATGGCAAAAGAGAAACCTGCAAGGCATGTAGGGTGCTGAGAACATTCCTTCTTTTCCCCTTACATTCCATCCAGGCTATAAACCTGGGTTTCATTGGTGCCCCCACACTCAGGGTGGGGCTTTCCATTATCAGGAAGAATCATGATGTGTGTGTATACGCAGTACAGTTGGGATAGATAATGCTGTGCTTCTACATAATCCTATGAGAGGCAAGATCTGCACTAATGGTGGTTGGACAGGATATTATGTCGGCTTCTAGTACTACGGTCATCCACTAGGAAAATAATTATTGAATTTTTGATATAATTCATGTATAAAACTAAGATAAGCAGCTACACTCTTAATTTACTGATGAGACATCTGCTAAAATAATATCCACACACCCTTTATCCCAGTATCACACACCCTAGATCCAGCCACCTCTGAAAAGCCCTACGGATGAGCACAAAACTTTGGAAGTACATTTAGATACAAACTGTAATAAGTGCACATAGAGAATTTGCACTTTTCCAGAAATATCTGAGAAACAGTATAGCTTTAAAGTCCCTTCTCAATAAATTTTTATGGGTAGAAGCCAGACAGAACAATATAATTTAAAGGGGAAATTATATTTTTTGTGACAAAGAAAGTCATAAAAAAATCAAAAGAAGTTGGAGATGGGGCTGTTAGGTGGCAATTATTGCAAGTGGCATTGACGTCAGTGACTGGCACACTTATCAAGTATTTTCTTTTTTTTTCTTTTTTTTATTTTATTGAACTACAAATGTCAATCAGACAGTTTCAAGACACCTTAACAAGACAGATTCGATACATTAATACATTGCAAACTGTTTTCAGAATGTTTTGGTATTGTACAAGGTGCATACATGATATTATATTTACAGATATTATTTTAGCAGATGTCTCATCAGTAAATTAAGAGTGTAGCTGCTTATCTTAGTTTTATACATGAATTATGTCAAAAATTCAATTATTATTTTCCTAGTGGATGACCGTAGTACTAGAAGCCGACATAATATCCTGTCCAACCACCATTAGTGCAAATCTTGCCTCTCATAGGATTATGTAGAAGCACAGCGTTATCCATCCTAACTTGATATCCCATCATGATTCTTCCTTTCTATACCCCTTCCTCTGTCTACACCTGTCAAAGGTGGGCACTCCATTGTCATTCATTTGAACCTAATTAATCAGATGAGCCACTGTCGTGGTGTGGTGGGATGTGCGTGCCCCTCCTCAACTACAACACTCAGTTACCTGGGTCATGAACTTCCAGCTTTAGCAATGAATTTAAAAAAAGAGTTTTAAATGAAGGAGAATAGTTTATTGGATAAAGAGGAACTAGACAGTAACTCTGGAAGAGTTGAGGGCGTCAGAAGTGAATGCCATAGAATTCTGTTCTCAGGACCTTTTTATCTAGCACTAGAGCTTTCTCCCAGCCCCATTGGGCACCTGGAAGTTGCTGCCTTCTGCTTGGAGCTCTGTCCATCTTTTCCTAGCCTGAGAACCTCCATCTAAGTTCTTTCTGGGCCTTTGATCCTTCCTTGCCCCTTTGTGCTTGTCAGGCATTGGGAGAGCTTCACAGAAGGGAAGCTTAGAGTAAGACACTAGGCAAGGGGAAGTGCACAGCTAGTGCAGTGGTGCAGTGACACTAACCTGAGAATATACATGCAAATATATATGTACAGGGAGGTGGGGGTACTGAATTTGAGTCTGCTTCTTGTCTCCTTTGCATTTAGCAGAGTAGGGGATGGGACTGGTTTCCCTGGTCTTTTGGTATGTTCTGCCTTCTTTCTTGCTTTATTCAGTCTTTTGACAAATTCTTATGATAACTGTGCTACCTAACACTTCTTGGGTCTAGTTTCTCTCTTCTTTGTCTTTCTAACTGCTCTCCCTGTAGAGGCAGAAACTGCTGTTATTAAGGTTCCTCATTAATTTTACCAAAGCCTATCTTTTCTCTGCCTAGCAAAAATTCTTTCTATACCACCAGTGAGCAGGTTGTAGAAGATCGCACTCTGCCAGTTTTACGGCTGCAGGATCATGTCTGCATCCTGTACCATGAATAACCACTAAGAAGATAACAATGCAATGTATTAATTATTGAAACCACCCTATTAATCTCTTTTGAAACTGTCTCATTGCTATCTGTTTCTCAACAAAATTTAGAAAAATAAAAGTTTATACAGTTGACTACAAAAAAATTTAAAACAAAACAACAACAAAAAAAAAGGCTGCAGAAGCCTCAGGAGTCAATTTGGCCTGTTCCTCCTTTGATGAAGAAACTGAGTCATAGAGAAGCTGTGTCCCTTGCCCAGCACCACAAAAACTCTGCTGAGTGCTGACACAAATGACAACAGATATTGATATAGGAAAGAAATTCCTAACCTGCTAGATGTCCAATATAATATTGTGTTTTCTAAAATCAAAAAAATGAAATTTAGGAACAATGGAGGTTAAGAACAGGATATATTTATTGGGGGAAAGAAAATTTCTGTCTGAGAGAGACACAGGAGGTATCATGAATGAGTTGACAAGGACCCTGCCTTTTCTGGGGATTTTTATAAAACAAATCCACAACATGTGGCAGGTCCAAGGTGGGAACAATGGAAACTCACAAGGTGGGACGAAACTGTGGTCAACCAATACGATCAGGAGTACAATTGCTCATATAAAACTGAATACATCAGGATGAAATGCAGAAGCAAATCAAGCAGCAAGTGGGCATGAATACAAAATAGGAGATTTTTCTGGAGGGGGTTAGGTTAATGGCTCTTCCTGGCTTTCTCCGGGTGATTGATATCATTAGGTCTTCACAATTAGGCCCCTCTCAACCTGGGGAGAAAAAACGCTGACAGACCGGTATGTTCAAACAGGAACGCCCCCTCACTCAGCCTGAAAGAGTATAAGATAAATGTTTATCAGGAGGGCTCCAAAGCCAGTGCTCAGCCTTATAGGAAACGCTGTAATTCCATGGAGTGCCTCTCTGTAAGTCAGCAAAATGCTACTGTCATGCTATACTTCCCCTTGATGCGTCCCGCCAGAGACGATCCACCAACAGACCCCTCCCGTACCTGTGTTACTCTACAAAGCTGATTGTCTTCCTTTGCTCCTGGTCAACAGCCTCCTCACCCTTGACTAGACTGCACCTAGTCTGAAATAAAAATAAAGATATTGCTGTTGGCTTAACTCTCGCTTGTCCTAGTGGTCTTGGCCACTTCTCAGAGTCTATCCTGACAGATACCTACTTTGCATATCAATCCCTGATGTTTAATCTTAGAAAATATGTGGGTGCGTATATTATCTTTCTTCTTGAGATCTGGCCCACAGTAGAGGTGCCTGTCTCTCCCAGAGTTGTGAGACATTTCATCTACTGCACTGGCTTCTTTGAGGGCCCAGCCCTATCTGACTGCCTGTAATATTTTTATCTTAGTTGCATATAGTAATATGAGTGAAATAATGCAAAGTTTATAGAATTTATACAGGAATCAAAAATATTCTCTGTGACATGATGCATAACAACTTCTTAAAAATGTATGCAAAGTTGTCTTCACGAAAGTTTTTGTCATTGAGAAAGTCCTACTTCCTTTACCAACAAAACAAATAAATTCTACAGGAAATATAATAGATAGCTGAGTTAGGTAGAAATATTGAAGACAGTCAGACAGGGCTGGGCTGCCTTCTTCTGAGGTCAATGCAGAAGACAATTCTGGCTAGAGGTGCTTTCACTGAAGACCAGGCTTTAAATAAAAGAAGTACTTGCACATGTACTTCCCTGAGAGATGAACAGCAGTGATTGGTGTTCTAACCAGGCATCAGTCACCTTGGGAGGAAGACCAAATCTCCTTCACCTACTTCTTCCAATAAAGTCCTTGTCTGTCCATGTGCACTTGCTACATGACTTGTTTCCCCACTTCATCAATATTACCCTAGTGACTGCACTAGTATACTTATTGGTTGATTACAGTTTTGATCCACCTCACACACATCCTATGACTTACCAGGGACAATACTTCCTAAGTGACTATACTCATAATCTTACTGATACAGATCTGTCCCACCTTAAGCCTGCCCTGCCTCATGGTTTTGTCAATAAACGTCTTTGAGAAACAACCCACGTTCTGGGCCCTCTTCTATCTTCTCAGACAGAAGGTTTCTTTCTCTCAATAGATTTTTCCTACTCTTAACCTCTGTTTTCCCTAGAATTCATGCTTTGAATGTAGAGAAGACACACTCGGCATTTTTTACATCTAGCAGGTCAGGGGTTTCTTTCCTCTATATTAGAAGCACATGCAGAAACTCAAAACCATGGAAAGCAGATTAACATGAAGCTATGGTACCTTTATCAGGCAGACAAATGAGGTGTCTGCTTCCACACAGATGCCAGAACCCAAGGGCCACCTTCCTCACTGAGTGAAATGTAGCCATAAGGAAAAGCTTCTAAGAAGTTCATAGCAATAGAGATGATGTTAATGATCTAAGATGAAAAGCAGAAAAAGGAGCAGCTCATGTTCACCGTGGTTTGGCTCACAAATCCTGATCATGACAATGAAATATTCACTCACTAGTGGAACATTGCCTCACTCAGAGACAACAGAACTGAATTTTAATTCTGAATGATTGGATAACCTGTTGGAAATTTTTATAATACCAATGATTAATGTTTAATTATGGATATTGCTAGTATTATTTTATCTCCATCATTAAATTCACATCTTCTAGCACTCTCCATTCCATCTATCCCAGACTCCTGTAAGAATCCTTGGGTCTTCATTCCACTCAAAGCTTGTTTGTAGTTGGGGAGGTTAGATCATGTCTGCACAGTGAGTCTGCTAACACATGCCCCAAATCAACTGAAGATAAGTTAATATGTCAGATGTAGCACAGCAGAAAGCATGTTGTGCAGGCTTTGTGCACATCACAGAAATGATGTCATTTGGGCTGTGAGGGAGTTAGATGGACACATACTATTCTGATGCATCCTCCATCATCACAGAGCTGGAGAGACCACCACAAGAAGAGGTCTTCTTTTTTTAATAATCTTACTGAGAAACAAATAGCAATGAGACAATTTCAAAGCCAATTGATAGCACAGTTTCACTGATTAATACATTGTATATTGTTGTCTTCATAGTTATTCATTGTATAAGATACAGACATGATATCCTGTTAAAAAGCACCATGAGAACAAATCTCTCTATTCAATGATCCAAGAGAATGCAACTGTATATCTATCTTAAGTATTTTGAGCATATAGATACAAAATAGTCATTCACTTATATCCCCCTTTTTTGCTTAGTTTTGCCCAAGAAGGGCATTCCATTGTCATTTGAATATTGTAGGTGCCTGAATTCAGCCAAATATTCCAATATAGTCCAGTAGTCCCTAATAGTAGTGGGCTCTCCATAAGTCTGACAGTGACAGAAGTTGTTGACTTGTTCAGGGGGATGGTTCGGCAGAATAAACGCTTGCCTGGCAAGAGCCAGGGCCTGATTATCAATCCCTGGTTCTGCCAAACAAAAAGAGAAAAAAAAAAGAAGTTGTTGACTTGAGCCTTTCACAGTGTCAGCCATGTGGATGAATCATGGCCATTGCTTGACCAACTTGCTCTCTGTGAAAGCCTAAGATGTTTTCTCTCAATGTTACTTTCCTTAAGCACACTCTACATCATCAGTCATTTTCCTCTGTGGCCCCATAATCTCCTCAATCAAAAACCTGGGACACAAATGAGTTATATGTTGTTAGAGTACATGATCTCCAATCTCCTGTGTCCTGAGTCTTCACTGATCTTGAAAGGCTAGGGCCAAACTGTTGGCTGTCCTTGCAGCTCTTCTTTTTCTCTAATTTTTGGTAGGTGAACTTAGATTATTAACCATATAGAAGAGAAACTTATCAATATTACTCTACAACATAGGCAGTTGGGTTTAACCTCACTATCACTCTGAATATCAAACATCTTAGGTATAACATGGAACAGGTATTTTCCATCAAGCATTAGTATGTTAAACTTTAAATCCCTACAGAATATAAAGAAAAAAATTAAAAATAGGAACAGTTACATATTTTTACACAGAAATTTACAAATCTAAAAATATACACCATTGTAAAAGGACAATCCTATCATATTGTTCTTTTCTTCACTCTTGTTTTCATTTATTACCAGCATTTTTAAAAACAAGTATTTACATGAGAGACAGTATGGCAGTAATTGATATGTCATGAGAAGTAGTATCTAGCCGGGCGTGGTGGTGCATGCCTGTAATCCCAGCACTAGGGAGGCTGAGGCAGGAGGATTGTTGTGAGTTCGAGACCAGCCTGAGCTACAAAGTGAGCTTAAGGCCAGCCTGAACTGCACAGTGAGACCCTGTCTCAAAAAGACAAAAAAAAAGAAGCAGTATCTAGTCAGAAGACCAGAATGACAGGTATTCCAAGCATAAACCTACCATTACACATTGCTATTATCAGTGAAGTTGCTTAGTTCACAGATATCAGCATATATATTTAGTCAATGTGAGAATCCTACCAACTAACTGTTAGTTTCAAAAATATGCTTCAGATTCTCAGGATCATTGCCTTACCCATCTTGTGCATAACAATGTATGGCTTTGTCCCTGTTATGTTTCCTAGCTTTTCTCCTTGCCCTCTCTTCATTACCTAATCCTCAAGTTCTCACTTTCCTTTTAATTATGTTATGCATTTCTATTTGTATTTCTTCTTTTCAGTTCTTAAACTATCAAGACTATACAATATTTACACATGTGGGTCTGGTTTGTGTCACTCATGAGCACATCTTCAAATGGTATCATCTTAAATATAAAAGCTTTGAGTTCATCATTCTTTAGAGCTGAGCAATACTCCATTGTATAAAAATTCCACATCTTTTTCATCCATTCCTCAGGTGATGGGCATCTTGGTTCTCTCCATGATTTGGCTATCACAAACTGTGATGCTATAAAAATAGGTGTGCATATAGAACTATGATATGACATTTTCAGTTCCTCCAGGAATATTCCCATTAGGGGGATAGCTAGTTTAAATGGGATTTCCAGTCCTAGTTTTTAATGAGTCTCCACACTGATTTCCCTATGTCCAGCAGTGGAGAAGGGTTCCTTTTTGTCCAAAACCTCTCCAACACTTGTTGGTTGATTTCTTCATGATAGCCAATCTCTCTGGTATCAGATGATATCTCAGTGTTGTTTTAATTTGCAATTCACCGATGGCTAGAGATGCGAAGCATTTTCTTATTTATTTATTCGCTTCTTTAATTTCATTCTCTGAGAAGTATGTGTTCATCATGGATGCCCATTTCTGAATTAGTACTTTAAATTTTGGGGGCCTAATGTATTTTAGTTCTTCATAAATTCTAGAGAGCAGACCTTTGTCCCAGTGCATATTAGTGAAGATTTTTTCTAAATTTCTGGGTTGTCTTTTCACTTTGCTGGTAATGTCTTTTGACATGCAAAAACTTCTCAATAAAAGCAGGTCCTAATAATTAATTCTTTCAAATATTACCCATGCAATTTGATTTTTGTTCATGAATTTTGCCTACCCCAATGTCAAGAGTTCCTCCTAGTTTCTCTTTCAGGACATTGAGCATTCATCTTTTAATGATGATCTTTAATCCATTTTGATTTTAGCTTTGTGCACAGTGATAGATCTTGGTTAATTTTTAGTTTTCAACATTGAGAGGGCCTGTTTTTCCAGCACTATTTCTTAAAGAGGCTATCTTTCTTCCCTGTGTCGAAGATAAAGTGACTGCGTGTGTTCATAGAGGTTTCTGCATCTTCTGATCTACTCCATTTATCATATGGTCTATTTTGTTGCCAGGACCATGCTGATTTTATCACAGTAGCTTTATAGTGTAATTTCAAGTCAGGAATTGTAATGCCTCCTGCCTTGTCTTTGTTGCCCAGGATTGCCTTTGCTATTTTAGGTCTTTTTTGGTTCCAAATAAATTTTAGGAATGATTTCTCTAGGTTTATAAGGTATGTTGGTGGAGTTTGATAGGAATTGCATTAAATCTGTACAGCAGGCTTCCCTGCACCACTGGTGAGACCCCTCCAGAGCAAAACTCAGGCACAAGTGTGAGTGAGACTCTCTACTGCACCCCCAGAACCCCTGTAACCCTCTGAAGCCTCTGCCCCTAAGCCTTCAGAGTGAGTGAGAACTTCTGAGACTCTCTTGGCCCCCCATCCAACACAGCCTAGCCCACTGAATGTGAGGGAGAGCTTCTGGTTTCGTTAAGTCTTTGAACTGTTTTCTTTTTCTCAATTGAATTAATTTCTGCTCTAATCTTTAGGATTTCTTCCCATCTTTGGGCTCTGGATTTGGTTTGCTCCTCCTTTTCTAGATGTTGGGGCACAACATTAGGGTATTTATTCGTTCCCGTTCTGTTTTCCTAATGTATAAATTCACAGATATAAATTTCCCTCTAAGAACTGCTTTCATTGCATCCCATAAGTTCTGATAAGATGTGCTTGAATTTTCTTTGTATTGTAGATATTGTTGAATTTCATGTTCAATTTCATCTGTGATCCATTGTTTGCTGAATAGAGTGATATTTAATTTCCATGTGTTTAGGGAGGTTTGATGATTTACTTTGTTGTTTATTTCCGGTTTCACTGCACTGCAGTCAGATATGCATTATCCATATGCATGGGAGAATTTCTGTCTTGCCCATACTTAAGCATGACCTATGGACCAGTATGTGATCTATTTGAGAAAATGACCCATGTGCAGCTGAAAAAAATGTCTATTCAGCTATGGTTAGGTGAAATCCTCTGTATATGTCCACCAGGTCCATTTGTTCCAATCTCTGGTTCAGTTCTGCTACTTCTTTGCTAATTTTTTGTCTGCTTGACCTATCTTTTTGCAATAAGGTGGTGTTAAGGTCTCCTGTTGAAATTGTGATACTGGATATTAGATTTTTCATGTTCATTAAAATTTGTCTTATATAGTTGGGTGATCCCATGTTTGGTGCATATACATTCATGATTGTTACATCTTCCTCTTGAATTTTTCCCCTAACTAGTATATCGTGGCTTTATTTTATTTTATTTTTTATCACTCTTGGTTTGAAATTTAGACTTTCTGAGAACAAGATTGCTACGCTTGCTTTTTTCTGAGGTGCTAGGATGTGTAGTATTGTTTTCAATCTTTTGACTTTCAGCCTATGAACTTCTTTGTGAGTTACATGTGTTTCTTGTATACAGCATATTGTTGGATTTTATGTCCTAATCCACCATGCCAGTCTGTTTCTTTAACTGATCAATTGAGTCCATTTACATTAATGTTTATAATTGAGATGTATTTATACTCAACATGCTATTAACCTGCTGTTCTTTACTCCTTTTTCTTCCTGTGTTTAATTGCTTGCCATATTTAGTGGGTTCATTCTCTTCTCGTTCATGGAGGTCTGATTATGTTGGTCCCTCTTCAAAATGTCTTGTAGTATTCTGTCTATGGTTGGCTTTGTCGTCATGAAATTCCTTAGTTGTACTTTGTCATGGAAGTATTTCACTTGTCCATCAAACTTGAAAGAGAGTTTTGCAGGGTATGGTAGTCTGGGCTGGAATTTGTTGTCATAGAGGACTTGAAGAGCTCTGCTCCATGCTCTTCATGCCTTTATGGTTTGTGAAGAGAAGTCAGCTGTTATTTTCATGAGTTTTGCTTTAAAAATGTGATCTGTTTATTTTCTCTAGCCACTTTCAGTACGCTGTTCTTGTGCTGGATTTCTTGAATCTTGACTATTACATGTTTCATTGTTTTTAATTGGATTGAAGTTATTTGGAGCTCTGTGTGTTTCAGTTACCTGAATGCCAGATTGTTTCCTCATATTTGGGAACTTTTTTGCTATTACTTCTGCCAATATTCTTTTTCTAACACTTTTATTGACTCCTTTCTCATTGGTGCCTATTAGCCTCATATTTTTCATCTTTGTATCACCTTCAAGATGATGAATTACTTTTTCCTGCATAGTGGTTGTTTTTAAGGGATATTTTCTTACCTTTTCACTAGCTGCAACAGTGTCTTCAAGATCTGAAACTCTATCCTTACTTTCATTCAAACTGTTTTGCAAGCTTGTGATTGAGATTTTAAGTGCCTCTTTATCACTTTGACTCTGCTTCATGTGATCTGTTTCTTTCCTGTATTGCTCATTCAAGGAATCTGTCATTTTTCTAATCTCCTCTATTTTTATCAGTGTCTTCTTGGGAAAGCAGTTATCAATTTTTTTTTTTACTACAGAGATTATTTCTGATCTGATTTCCTTTTTCTGCATTTTAATCTTTACTTCAGGCACTATTAATTCAGCAATTTCTTTTTCATTTCAGAGGTTATTATTAATCTGAGTTCCTCTATATCTTTCTGCTGTTATTTCTTTACTTCAGATGCCATTGATTCAGATATTTCAGCCTGTGCTAGTGTCCTCTGCACTTGTTCTGGGTGGGCTCAAGGCCTGAGAATGCATTTTGCTCCCTCTCTTTGTCATTTCACATAGCACTGACCTTTGACCTTGGGTATAGAACTTTGGTGCAGTTATAACCTTAGCACCTACTGAAATTCAGGTGCAGATCTAGGAGGTTTGAGTTCATCCAGTAATACCTTGCTTGGGTCTGGCTGCTGTGCTCAGCTCCTTTCTGCTGCAGCCCCTAGAAATAAACCTGTTGTGCCCCTCTAGCACAATAGTGAACCTGTTTTGCTCCTGTTTTGTTCCTGGCCCAGGGGACGGAGGGGAACACAGAAGCTGTCTCACACACTAGCCAGGCCTGGGCTTGGGGAGGGACTCCAGAGGGGTGGTGGGGTCCTGATGGCATGACAGAAGATCTCACTCATGTGGCATGCCTGGGTTTGCTCTGAAGAGGTCCCACGGACACAGGGAAGCCAGAAGCTCTCCCACATACTTGCCAGGCCTGGGCTTGGGCTGCAAGACGATGTCTTCTGTGTGACACCCAGCAGCTTGGCTTTGATTTAAACTTTATTTTATTTCATTGTGAAGAGTAAAAATATAAGCAAAAGCAAATAGCAGACACAAAGAAAGGGTAACATACAATACATATGTTACAGAATTTCAAAATAAAAATAGAAAATTAACAATGTTTGTTAGCCCATCTTGATCTTCTAAATATATACTACTTCTAGTGTCTGATCAGTTATTATTATACTCTCTTTAAAATAAATTTTTAAGATCCTGGGAGATAGCTTAATAGAATAAGCATTTGCCTGGCAAGTGCTAGGCCCTGAGTTCAATCCCCAGTACTGCAAAAGGGCCTGGGGTGATGGCTCAGTAGAATAAGTGCTTCTCTGGCAAGCACAAGGTCCTGAGTTCAATCCTCTGTTCTGACAAAATAATAATAATAATAATAATAATAATAATAATATAATAATAATAAAAATGAATAAATGAAAAAAATTTAAACAGTAAAAAACAAGAAAAAAGATTTATTGAAGGCAAGTATTAATATTCAATTATTTATCCAATCTTGCATAACTATATCTGTTAATCTTAGCAACAGATTTGATGATACTTATTTATCTTATTGAGAAAGGGTATGGCTATGCAGTTAATCCTATCCTTGAGCTCACTTTTTTGCCCAGGCTGGTTTTCACCTCAGCCTCTTGAGTGCTGGCATTACAGGTGTGCACCACCATGCCCAGCTGGCAGCTTGGCTTTGCCATCTCTTTATCACTGCACCTGATTCCACACCACTGTAGATAATTTATTAACAGCCCACTAAAAAGCTCTAATGTGCACTGCTTGGACTTGCAACCTTTTTCTTGGACTTACCAAGTACATTCAAACTTACAGATGTGAGAATGTGTGCAGTGGTGTACAGTACAGTACAAGAATTTTTGATGATCATACCATATAGTATTGTAGTTTTCTATTCTGTTACATATCACAGAACCATATGTAAGATTTAAACAAATAAAAGCAAGATCATCAAGCTGGAGTTTCTGTTGACCATTTCTTTGTGGTGAATGTAATGTGCATACTATATAAAATTCTTCACTTAACAATCTAGTCTCAGGAATGGCACTCAGCCATTAAACAAAGAATGTCTGTGCCTATAAGAAAAACTCAAGTTCCTCTATAAATTTATTTCTCCCAGCTGCTTTTCTCATCACTTTAGACGGGCCAATTAGAAACGTGTGGGTCTCCATCACATCCCAGCGGGGCAGCTCTTCATCCCATTGTGTCTACACTGTCGGCCCACAGTAGCAGAACTCAACCCTCATGCTGGTACAGCTCACATGTGAACGACAGCCTACAGAATCAAGCACGAGCTAGAATGCCCCCATTTCCTATTTTTCATAGGAAAAAATTCTCTTGTAAGTTTATCAGTATCCCATATATTAGGAAGTAGTGGTGGCCATGGATGCAGTTAAAGAATATTTAAATTCCTGGGGAAATCAAGCAATTAATTTTCATGCACATTTTGTTTTCTAGATGGTATTGTTGTAACTGAAGCCTGAGTGTCATGTGCAATGCTCAGAAAGCTCCGTATATTAGGTGATTGTCCAATTCTAATGTACCTGTACAGAAGCAAAACCCAGGAATTTCATAAGATTGCCATCTGTATGCATTTTCAATTGGCATGTTTCAATAGACAATGAAATATCTTAGCAAGCACACAAGAAATTAATGTTAAACCAATAGACTCAGAAGAGTATAAAATTATCTTATTTTTATCTCAAATGTATTTGGCTTTTATGTCTAGTCCTAGTATCTTATCTGGGATGACTGAATGTCCCCACATCTTTCAAAGTCAGACTCCATCTCAGCCCACCCTAGGACAAGCCACTTTGGTCTAACAATGTACGAACTCCCTTGCTGACCCCTCAGTTCCCACAGTGAGCTCTTTATCAAAGATTCAGCAATGTTTTACAAATTTTGAATTTGTATTTTTGGTTTGGTTCAGTTTGGTTCTGTTTGTTTGGTTGGTAGGTTGGTTGGCTGGCTGGTTGGTTTTGTTTTCAGCCCTGAGGACTGAACTCATTCCCAGCCCTTTTTCATTCGTTAATTTAAGACAGGGCCTTTGTAAGTCTAAGTTTCCCAGGCTGGGCTCTAACTTTTGATACTCATGCTTGGACTTCCCAGACTGCTGTGATTACTGCACCTGGCTCTGCATTTCTTTTATTTTTTTTTTATTTTTTTTTTATTTTTTTGTCTTTTTGAGACAGGGTCTCACTGTGCAGTTCAGGCTGGCCTTAAGCTCACTTTGTAGCTCAGGCTGGTCTCGAACTCACAACAATCCTCCTGCCTCAGCCTCCCTAGTGCTGGGATTACAGGCCTGCGTCACCACGCCTGGCTCTCTGCATTTCTTTTAACAACATCTCGTTCAT
This sequence comes from Ctenomys sociabilis, assembly GCA_004027165.1. Taxonomy (NCBI): domain Eukaryota; kingdom Metazoa; phylum Chordata; class Mammalia; order Rodentia; family Ctenomyidae; genus Ctenomys; species Ctenomys sociabilis. The sequence goes on from PVKA01018349.1 coordinate 43,235, forward strand.
GGAGAGTCACAACTATGGCTGATAATAACTGATAAGAGTGATTGCTGACTTCTGCTTGCTGAGAGTGAGAGCCTCGTAAGAGGCTCAACAGCTTATTGTTTCTTTCATAGCCAATAGTGTTAAGATGAAAATAATGATTTTTTAACAAATAGAACAATTTAATTGAAATCAATAGATAAATGACAGGCTGGATAGATTTCGTATAATTAATTTCCTTGCTGGTCTCTACTATAAATGCAACCTGCAGAGCTTTTAAGTGAGTGAGGCCCTTTAGCAATCAAGAGTACAATCACTTAGCCAGAGAACTTGGATAAAGCACCCAGGGCCTAAGCAGTTGTCATGGTTTCAAAGAAAGCAGCTGTCACAAGAAGAGAGGGTGCTAAAGAATTAATTTATTGCTCAGAGACAATAGCCTATCAAAGAAAGCATAAATTAAAAATGAGAGGATTTCAGCTAGCATCCTTAGCACAGGCTTCTGCAAAGCCAGCAACATATATTTGATGGTAGGAGGGCTCCATGGAAAGCACCCACCTTGGAGACTCCTGCTGGGAACTGCACAAGTCTTGAGAAAGTTAAAACAGCATGCTTTTCTGTTTAGATGAAAATTTTCTTAATATCTCCCTTCCTCCCTCCCTCCCTTCCTCCCTCTCTCCCTCCCTCCCTCCCATTCTCTCTCTCTCTCTCTCTCTATCTCTCTCTCTTTCTATCTCTCTCTCTCTCTCTCTTTCTCTCTCTCTCTCTCTCTCTCTCTCTCTCTCTCTCTCTCTCTCTCTCTCTCTCTCTCTCTCTCTCTCTCTCTCTCTC
>PVKA01018350.1:0-12252 GCA_004027165.1 Ctenomys sociabilis
GAACAGAACAGAACAGAATAGAAAGAATAGAATAGAATAGAAAATAGAATAGAATGCAATAGGTACCTTGGTGGCTGAAAGTCTAACTAGATTTGCTTCTACAATTTTACATATATGATAAGGAAACACAGTGGCATCTTTTCAGGTAAAAATAAAACAAGCCAAAGAGTGGCTTTGCTAGGATAATCGCAATGGTCATATCTTCATAGACAAGGATGATCTGTGGGCTCCTATAGTCACCATTCTTAGGAGCTGAGGAACACACATGATTGTTACCACAGAACACAGCACATGCTCTAGGATTCTACTGCCATAGTTTCTGCAACAAAATTTGTTTGACGTTGTTTTCTTCAAAAACATAAATACATTTTGAATGAACTCTAATGTCACCAAATATATTCTTAGAAATGAGTCACTGTTTTGGTGGTCCACCTTTATAAAATTAAAAAAAAACAAGTGCAGGAGTCTGAGTGTGGTGGCACGTGCCTGTAATCCCAGCTCTAAGGAGGCTGAAAACAAGAGGATCATTATGAATCTGAGCTGCCTAGTGAGACCCCAAATCAAAACAAAAAGAAAAAGGAAAAAAGCAAGTAGGCATACCCTTTCCAGGAAACAAGGTCCCACTCTTTCCAGAGCATTAGAACAATTTTCCAGACTGCTCACAAAAATGCTGTGAAAGTTTCAGAGAAAAAAAATATTGATGTGCAATATAAGAAACGAGTAATAGCTCTTTGAAATACTCAGTTGGGCAATTACATACTTGTTATGAAATTCATATATGTCTGCCATGTTTCCAAAGAGGACATCCTTTTTATTTCTTAGGGCAGGTGGAATAAGATCAAGCATCGCTGGATTTTCCATTTCTGCTCTGTAGCCCTAGTCGACAGAAATATATTTATGCATTTGTGAAAATATTTTGATTAACATTTGATTAGGCTGCCAAATATATAAATACAGAAAAATACATAGGGAAGTGGGTAAATATGTACTGGGTGAAGATGTTTGAATTTTTATACTTAACTCTCTTAGTCCCCAAATTTAACTATGATTCTTTTTTCAGAAGTAGAATAGGAAAGTCAAGGTTTTCCTCTCAATAACCAAACTAAAACGACAGCTCTTCGACCTTTAAGGTAGTCTATAATGTTCCAAACAACATAGAAACCAAACATGAACAATTATTGTACAGGTCATCAACTTATCTTTCAGTTGACAATAAGTATTTAGGGTATTTTTTAGGCCAAATCAATCTCATAGCAACTGTGTCAAATGAGTTTTTCTATCCTACTTTCAGCTCTCTACTTCACAATCTCTAAGATGCATCCTGGGAATGATTTTAACAGTCCTTTGTATCCCTAAGAGAACAGCTTTTCCCTCTTCAATAAATTCATAAACAAATATTCCCACTACTGAGAGTGAACACAAATATGCACGTTTAAACAACATGCCACCATAAGCAACAGGAGAAAAGAGCTGTGCTGGCATGTGGGAAGGAAAGAAACAAATAAAAAGCTGCCTCAAAATGCTTTCTAATGAATGGAAAATAGTAAAAACGAATTTAAGTCACTTACCAACAAAACGGTTAACAGCTCTTCAACATACACTCTTTCAGTCTGTATCAGCTCATTCAGGACATGCCTATGATGAAAAGATCATATGTACTGGTTATTCCATGACTTAAAAATTATATTGCAATTTTTTTTAATCATCACTGTCTAGGCCAGTGAGATAGCTCAGTGGATTAAGTGCTTGCTTGGCAACTACAGGGACTGGGATTTGATCCACATGCCGCCCTGACCGCCCCACAAGGTGCACTGAGCCGGCCACCAAGACTGGGTGTGATGGTGCACGCCTGTAATTCCAGTACTGGGGAGACTTAAAGCAGGAAAATCACCACAAGTTCGAACTGTGTACTGAGACCCTGTACCAAACACATTAAAAAATAAATAAATGAAATAAAATATATTTGAAAGAAAGGGGGATATTGAACGGTCATTTTTAAGTTAAAATTCCTATTTCCAATTTGGTAAGATTAAGAAACAATTTGCTACAAACTCACAAAACTTATTCCTAAATGTCTGAGGCTGTAGTAACTTCTGAATATTTCTAAAATATGAGTTAAGATTTATTATCCTGGTCCTTGCAAATGTAGATCACACTTAAGTTTCCATAAAAACTTTTTGTCTATTGTCTACAAAAGGAAATACATTTTCTTTTCAACGTGATTTCCAAGTGTAATTATGTTTAATTTCATTTTCATTTCCCCAAATTTTAGTAATTCATTCAAGTCAAGTTTTCATTTTGGCCCTCTTTTTCTTTCTTTTTAAATTTTAAAGCATTTAACATTCAAATATCTTTGAAATATATGTGTGTGTGTGTGTGTGTGTGTGTGTGTGTGTGTGTGTGCACAACTTGCTGCAAAATTCTATGTATTTAGAACTCTGATGTGAAAATTTATTTTTGTTCATATTTTTTATATTTAGGACAGGGTGGACAGGGTAGACAGGATGTCACTCCATAGACTGGACTTGTAGTGATCCCTCTGTTTACAGCTTCCCAAGTGCTGGGATCACAGGTGCAGACCACCAAGCCCAGTCTCAATCACCATCTCAGCACACCCCAGGGACAGGGATAGCATGGCAGGCCTGGGGATCAAATCTCTGATATGAAATTTTAAAAAGATATATTCTTATGATTAGACTACTAAAGGAATATTGTAAAAGAAAAATTGAATATTATTAATACAAAATAGCATTTATACAATAATTTGTAAATTTAGCAATTTCGTACAATTTTTTGCTTATTAGTTGAATCATTTGTGGGGATGTAATACATAGCACAATAACTATAGCTAATAACACTGTGTTACATACTGGAAATTTACTTAGAAATTAGATTTTACTGTTCTCACCATAAAAAGGTTACTATGCTAGGTGATAAATATTCTATCTAACTTGACTATATACAGCAATGACTTTAGCACATATACATATATCAAAGCACGTCACTAAATATATACATACAAATTTATTTGTCAGTTATGCCTCAGTAACACTAAATACAACCTGCTTTTTTCTCTTTACCATCAGAAAAAGAAATAAAAATTCTGGAAAAGATTAATTTTCCTCAAATTTATCTGTGATAAATAAATCATAATTTGTCCAGGACTAAGTGCCAGAATTCAACACATCAACTAGTGCCCTTTTAATGACAGCCACTGGGGCCGCATTGTGTAAACTCAAAGTTCTGAGCACATAGGCCATGAACACTGAACCAGGCACTCCTATAGGGAGATGTGTAGGTGGTCTATATTAATAAATGAAAGATACTTCTTTATAACATCCAAGCCACTGTCATTGTCCAAACTGGCAGACTGTCTAGGACTCTTGTTCTCCTCTGGTACCACTTCTCCCTGAAATAGTGAAAATTAAAGTTAAATTAGTATCTTATGTAGGTATAGTTTTTCTTCAGGAACATCTAATTCAAATTAAATTTATTCTGCCTCCTACCTGCAGAAATATTGAAAAGTAATGAAATTTTTTCAAAAGTCATTTTGATACATTTAATACAAGTACAGTAAATTGAGTTTCCTAGCAAGACACACTACAGATATGAATTGGAATTTATTCTGTATATTTGCATTTGCTCGACACTTTTGGGGAATGAAGTTTATTTTGAAAGATTTGATTTTTCTCAATAACTAAAGTTTGTTCATTGAAGAATAAAAACAGCCATTCAGCCTAAATGATTTTATGGAAACCCTTCTAGAATCTATTATATTCAGTCTTGAATTCTTTAATCTAGGACACACAGCACAGTTGTTCCTTTTCCTAATGACTCAATGATAGGTAACATTATAAACTTGAATGTGTTAAAATCTAGTGGTAAGCAGCAGAGCTACTAAGACATCTGGTACCTTCTCTTCTCAAAATGTATGTAACTTGTGCATCTCTGTCTCTCCTTTGTGTCACATGTTAACTTTTGCTATGTGATGCTTCCCTAATCCTAAACTTCTGTCCTATTTTGCAGACTTTAAAGGACATGGACTGGTCTACTGATTCAGCTGCATGAGATTTATTATGGTTAAATGGTCCTGAGGAAGCATTGAAAATGTATTCCTGGGATCTCAGCTGTACTGAATAGTTGAGCTTGCCAAAAGCCCGACATCAAACAAAATGTAATATTACTTTGTGACAACCAGAACCCAAGATGAAATTCAGTGTTTATCAGCAAGTAATACATCTATGAAATGTGACCTACATATTACAAATACATGTTGAAAGAAACAAGCACTGATTGCCATATTCTATATAGTAGGCAGGCACAATCCTAAGTGCTTAATGCACACCTATAAACCAATCCTCACAGAAATTTATTTAAAAAACAGATTTTCACAACAATAACAGGAGGGTAGCAATGGTTAATACATTGTGTATTGTTATCTTTCTGTTAATTACTAAGAACACAAGCTATCATACCTAATTGTCCAAACAATATTAGCAAAAAATCTTTATTTTCAATGAACTAAGAGAAATTGGTAGTATAATGATCTTAACTATCTTGTGTATATGTATGTGTGTTTGTCTGTATGTCTGTCTGTCTCCATATGTGCATTTGGTTTATTTCACTTATGAGCATGTTCTCAAGTTGCATCCATTTACTTATAAAATTCTCCAATTTATCCTACTTTACGGCTGAGTAGTAACCTCGCAGCAATTTAGAAAGCTATTGTTTTTTCCTTCCATTTTAAAGATAAGAAAACTGAGGTTCAGAGATGCTTAGATCATAGTCAAAGCCATCTCCTTAATAAGTAATGAAGCAATCAAGCCTAAGTGTCGGAGTCTATAACTTGGCACCTATGTTACACTGTCTTACAGGGTGAGCTTTAATTCATTATTTCTAGTGAATGAACACTAATTACTGTCATCTTCATATTCTAGTTCACTAAAAGTACTACATACCCCATTTGTCAGATAGACATGCACCATTTACTCTTAATAGGTTTCTGAAACATGAGTGTGGAAAGATGGAGACGGCACTGAACCCTACATGTACTATGATTTTTTCTCACACAAATGTACCTATGAAAAAGTTAACTTATAAATAAAGCAAGAGACATTAGCAATAATAACACAATAAAATGGAACAATTATAACTATATACTGTAATAAAAGTTCTGTGAATGTGTTCTCATTTTTTCTCTCTTTTGGTCTCTTTCTTTCCTCTCTGTCTGTATGTCGCTCTGTCTCTGTCTGTCTCTCTCTGTCTTTGTCTCTGTCTCTCTCTCTCTCTCTCACTGTGATTTTCCATCTTATATTTTTGGACTCCAGTGGAACACAGCTAAATGAAACTGAGAGACAGGAAGGATAAGGAGGGACCTCTGTGTATATCAAGAAATGAATGTACATGATTTTTGACAGTGTGGTTATCTACTGCATGGTCCACTGTTAAAGCCTGCCCTCTGTCCCTGTTTTATACTTACAGGACCAGAATCATTCATGGAAGAAAGCTCATTCTGTAAAAAGAAGAGACACTACTTAGGTTTCCAAAGGAAGGGAATGGTAAAGAAAAACTATAATTTATATAGGATGTTTTACTGCAGTGATTCTGGTCTTGCATCAGGATTTAAGAAACTGCTCATACATCAGGCATTCTGCCAGTCCTGCAATTAGACACCACGCAGAGGCAGCTCTTTCTTCTAGATGAAAGTCTTTCAAATGTATAGTATTAGTGTAGTGAATGAAAATATGATTTAAGCACCTATAGCAATTCTGCAACTATAGCAATACAGACAATTTTGAATCAAGAATCAATTATTGATATTTACTTTTATGCTGATCTGATTTTGTCTCCAAGTCTTCTTCCCTGCTAAAGAAATGTCAGAGAAAAATTACAAACTACAATTAAAGTCAGCAAGCTTAAAGAGGACACATACATATTTATCAAATAATTAGAGTTAATATCTCAGGACAATTAGGTTAGTATTTTTAATGCACACTATAGAAGACATTGATTGGTTAGACTTATCTGTATCATTTCAACTTCTTATCAAGCATGATTTGGTTCACTGATCATTCTTTCATTCATGCACCAAGCTTAGTGTCTGTGCTTATTATTATTTGTAGAGTTAGTGTTCATTTTGACAGAGAAACATTTAATCACATTAAATCATTATAGCACACTGAATAACTGAATCAAAAGACTTTCAAAAAGCAAAAATTTAACCTACTCATTAGAGCATCTACCATTTATTTGGCACTTACTGCTTATCAGGCACTGATTTAAACCCCAGATGCTAATTTTCTTTTCCCAATCCTCAAAACAACCCCAAGGTAGATAACTTTCATCCCCATTCTATAGATAAGGAACTAAATTTAGTATCTTCTTCAAGAAGTAGAGGTGGTCTTTAATCCATACGGTCAGGATGGATTAAATAAAAACTTTTCAAAGCATATTGTAATGTTCAAACAACCCATTTCATCCAAATTCAAAGTTGTAATGCTTATTTCTAAAAGTCCAATTTATAAAGGTGTTATTAAGCAAAGAGGCAGATGTTCCTACACACCTAAGGACATGGCTCAGAAAGTCAGTTAAATTCCTAATTCTCAAGGCCACTAAATGACAATTATCTGTGCAAGGTAAGTAGATGTCCTGTGTATGTGAAAGAAATGCACTTTTTCCCTTTGTTCCTGAGCAGCAGCCTATGTCAGGGACATTTAGGAAAACAATGTTGTTTTATTGACTGTATGCCTCGTTTTCATTCACTATAAATGAATTTATGCTTATATAATCATATATAAATATGTCTTAGACTTAGCAGGAATTACCATATAAAATCATTTTCTCCATAGTGATGTGTCCTATTTTAAAGAAGCAGATATACACGGTCTACACCCATTATAAAAGGTAACTCTGAGAACAATGGTTACTTTTACTAATTAATTCTTCCCAGATACACCAAAATGCCAAGGGAATATATACATGGCCTATGAGGAACACATCTATTTCTGAAGAGTAAGTTAGATGTATTTATTCTTTCAAGAATGTAAATACAGTCTAAACGAGTGAGGGTCTCTATGATATACTGAGCCCTATGTCTTGGTCTACTTGGACATGAGCTTTCAATCCATCAAGTAAGATAGAAAATAGGCAATTATATAATGCTCAGAGACAATGGGAGGTGTGTTAGCATTTGAATGAACTGGGGTGCTGGACTGGAAAGTCAGGAAGGCCAAGCTTACCTGAAGGAAGCAGCCTAGAGGTACAAAATCTTATGGGGATGTAAGATTATAGCATGGGGGCACGGAGACGGGAGAGCACTCCAGAGACAGATGGTTTATCTAAATGCAAAAGATGGGTAAGGGATGGAGGGAATGGAAAGAAAGAAAGAGAAAGGAAGGAAGGAAGGAAGGAAGGAAGGAAGGAAGGAAGGAAGGAAGGAAGGAAGGAAGGAAGGAAAGAAAGAGAAAGAGAGAGAAAGGGAACGAAGGAAGGAATGAAGGAAGGAGAGAGAAAGGGGAAGAGAAAGAAAGAAAGAGAAGGAAGGAAGCAAGGAGAAAGAGAAAGAAAGAGAGAAAGAAAAAGAAAGAGAAATAAAGAAAGAAAAAGAAAAAGAAAGAAAGAAAGAAAGAAAGAAAGAAAGAAAGAAAGAAAGAAAGAAAGAAAGAAAGAAAGAAAGAGGGATTGAGCATAGGAAAACAGTGAGATGATTGCAGTTGTCAAGGCCACAGTTGACTTTGGCTTGGACGAGCAAAGTAGGAGTCAGGAAAGCAGAAGGGATGACAGGAAAAAGATGGCTCAGAGAGACTGGGAAAGCCACGATCCTCAGAGCACATGAGTTTCCGAGGTCGAGTGGGAATGAGGAGGAGAAACTGAGGTCCCAAGCCAGGGCAAGTTGGGGGATCACATTGTCATTCACTGAGATGAGGAAAAGAGTTTTCAGGAGATAGTAGTCATTTCTGCTATGTCGCCTCGGTGTTGCCTACGGAAATCCAAGGAGGCAAAGTGCAAATACAGCTTTATAGGCAAAGGTTAGGAGAAAGATCTGAACTATGAATACATAGCGCTTCTCAACCTTTTGGCTAAGATCAAGGGAAAACTACTAGAAGATCAAGCTCTGCTTCACATTTTATCCCACCTGCAGATGTCCTTCCATAGGAATCCTGGCACTCAGTGTTAATTCAACAAGTATTTGTTATGCCTTTCTAGTTTCCAGACACTGTGCTAGGTGTGAAATTGTATTCAATGCAAAGAAAATATAGACAGACACAAAGAACAACAAAAAACAGTTTGACTCATTGTTTTCAAAACATTTGCTCATGTTTGGATTTGATTGGATGCTATATATTTGTTTGAGCAATTAAGTCTTAAGGAATAGTCTGCAGTAGATTGTTATAATGACCATTACACACAGAACAATAGGGTAAAATGTAAAAAAAAATATTGCAGCATAAGTAATACTTTGATTTCATTTACAAACCATGATGGATAATGGCTGGAATCATTTATGCCATTTATTCATTAAGTGGTCTTCTGCCTCCTAAATACATTAGGCATACTTAGACTGAAGCAAGTCCAACTCCCAAGAAATAGTTGGATTACAGATGGCGTGGGAGACTTTAAAGTGAAAGAAAGTCTATTTCACTTTAGCATTATAGTTGTTTTCCTTGTTTCTTTTTAAGTAGTTATTTTATGATATATTAATTTCAGAACTATAATATACTTTCATTATAGCCATTTTCCAAGGTAAGTTCAATACTGAGACTAATAGTGGTTGTTATGGAAAAAAAGAAAAAAGCCACTTTCAGGCAGAGCTTTTGCTGTGTTTAGATGCCAAACTGGTTTTTCATGTGTACATAAACTCAGAAAATGCACTGATGACACAAAATATAATAAAGATGTATACCTTTTGAAAAATGTTTACATGCTTGAAAGAAGGAGTATCCAATTCCCACTGCAGAAAGAAAATGTAAGGCCAATAAATAACAAAAGCAGAAAGAAAGAAGAAAAAGAAAATGATACCAAACAAAATTTGTGGGGTAACACATGACTCAGAACCTTGCACCTCAGCTTAAGGTGCATCACATTAGGAGTTAACCTGTTAGAGAGCTAACCAAGTAGCCTTAGAATGAGGGAAGGGAAAGACTGGGTTCACTGGGTACTTCTGAGTCTGCCTGTTATTTTCACTTCATCTTCATAACAGCCATTGTAGTCAGTAGATGGTATTTTTTCTCTTTAGAGACAACTGAAGCTCAGAGAAGCTAAGTGTACTGCCCTCAGGTCACACAGTTGATGGAGGCAGAAATCAACTGAAGTCAACATTTTCTTTTGGTACTGGGAATCAAACTCTGGACCTTGCTTATGCCTCTGAGTTATATCCCTGGTCCTTGAAGTCTATCTTCTGCTTAAGAATATCAATCTGTTCTAGTTTTCCTTTTATATCAGATAGGTGTCATTCCCTTGTTTTTGTTGCTGTTGCTCATTTTACATTTTTCTAATATATTTGATATTTCAATTAACTTCGATTTTCTCAACATCATTAATTAAGGCATTGATAGTTTTTAGAATATGCATCTATTTCATTACTATCACTTATACCAAACTTTCATCATGTCAGCCTGGTTACCTGCTCTCATCATTATTTAAATCTTTTTTATGCAAAAAAAATTTGGTGCTTTTTATCCCTGGTTCAAGACTTCTTTGAATTTCAAAGTAATTCCTTTACACTCATGACATCCTGATTTTAGACTAGATACCAAATTAATCTTGTGTTCACAGATTCCACTAACTCAGGTCCTCAATGACCAAATTACTGTGATGTAAGAAGTTTGAACGGCAGATCAAAAAAAGCTTTATCCCAATAGGCATATCTTTTTTTTTTTTTTTTTTTTTTTTTTTTTTTTTTTTTTTGTCTTTTTGAGACAGGGTCTCACTATGTGGCTCAGGCTGGCCTTAAGCTCACTCTGTAGCTCAGGCTGGTCTCAAACTCAAAACAATCCTCCTGCCTCAGCCTCCCAAGTGCTGGGATTACAGGCATGGTATCTTTTCTTAGAGTAGTTCAACACCAGCACAAGGATAATTTTTTCTCATAGAACTCAGGGTGTGGATATTACACTGTTAAAATAGACTATAAAGATTAAAACTAGGAAATGGACTCTGTAATAAATTATTCTATTTACCAGCACCTATTTTAAAAAAGTAACACATCCTATTAAGTCATTCATATGTCAGAAGCACAAGAACCATATGAGAGTTTACTAGATTCCTAATAAATATGTTTATACATACATATGTGTACATCAGTTTCATACACTGTCCTCCACTTGCTGAAAAAAAGTGTGACTTCTATGCTGGTAAAATTTTCACACTCATTTCTAAAGCAAAAATACTCAGTCCAGAAATGCTCCCATCCTTCACTATTCTGTGTTACTACTATATCTTAGAACCACATAGAAACCTCATTCTGCTTTCTGCCTTGGGCTATACCATTTGAACATGACCAAAGATGTTTTAAAAAGTTTGCAGTTTATCGGGACTGTAGAACAAATTTAGCATTTACATCAAGAGTAACAAAGTAAACAATGCCAAAAATGAGAAGAGACAGAGATGGTGAATTTAAAATATTTTACCAGGTTTAGGTGATAAAAACTGTATTCCGGATGTGCTCGTGTTTTCAGGTGCAGGTACCACAAACTGCACTGGTCTATCATGTTTCTCCGCTTGGTTTTTGAAACCAGCCTGCTGGTTCTCAAATATGCTTCTAATATTTTCAAGTTTGAGTTGTACAGTCTGCATTTGAACCTGTAGGTTGTATAATAATTCTATGAAATATTTTCTGAAGTGATGTCAGAACACTCTATTACATTCCTTAGAGTTGAACTAAAAAATCAATTTAAAGTCAAAATACAGCTGGAAGAAATTTGGGAAGAGAGCAGAAAATAGAATATTATATATGCATATAACTAAGATTCCAATCAAACTAACACAGGAGAAAATGTATCAAGCAGTCATAAAACTAGTTATGGCATAGAGCAAACTGTCCTCTCTGGCCAGAAAACAAGGCTCAGTACTCTTTCCTATTTAATAGAAGAAAGCAAGCCACTACATCATGACAACTATCAAGTAAACACTGTCACAATATGTCGTTATCTCCAGGATACTCTCTAATTTTCCAAGGTGCAAAGGGCTCCTTAGAGCTGATGATGGATAATATATCCTTCTGCCCCTGCTAGATGCTGTGAGGCAGCTCAAGTTACGTTGGGTTGCTTCCAGAGAATCACGTTTAAAGGTACAATCGTGTTTCTAACTTTTCTGACCACAGCAATGGCAAGCATGTGGCATGTGTGCCATAGTGGGCAGGCTGTATCGCTGAAAGCTCCAAAAGGTTTGCTATCTCTGCCCTAGGATGTGCAACCAAGCACAGATTTAGATACTGCTCCAACCTTGGAATCGACTACTCATTTTACTAGTGAAGAAGCATCACAAATGCTCTTGGTAACCAAGAACATCTCCAAAGGCACCATATTGAACTAACCAATAGCTCTCTGCCCTACTGACTTCAACTTCTGCTGGCTCACTCTTCCCCAGGAGGACCAAATCCTTCATATCCCTTTGTTCTCAAGCAGAGAATATAAGCCAAATCTGTGCTCTTGAGGAACCTGCAGCTGGCCACGCCAACAAAAAGGAAAGAGGTTTGAGGAGAAGTGCTATTTATTTGTTTGGCACAGGGTGTTGCTATACAGATCAGACTCATAGTGATCCTCCAGTTTCAAGCTTCCAGGACTGGGATTATAGGCATGTGTCACCACAACTGGTTTCAGTGGCCAGTACAGCATGTGGTACCAGGGATCAAGCCCAGGTCCTTGTGCTTGCCAGGCAGGTGTTTGACTGCTGAGCTATCTCCGCAGCCTGAGGTGGAGTGTTCTCAGCATGGGTCCAATATTCCCAAACACTTCTGTGCCTTTCTTCAAGGATACATGTGAAATACATGTAAGTGGTTCAGTATTTTGGAACCATTTGAAAATAATGGAGCCAATGATGAAAAAGAAGTATACACCTTTGGATTCTATAATGCTTGATGGTGCACTATCCCTTCTTACCCTTAAAAAGCGTGTAATATGCAGGAAGACTTCAAGTTAGCTGGAGGTTCATAAGACACTCATACTACTACAAATAGAGGGGTTTCTTTTAATCTATTTCTTAGGATAGAAGCTTCATACCTTGAGTTCAGGAGATAAAATCACATCAAATTCATAC
>PVKA01018350.1:12352-44139 GCA_004027165.1 Ctenomys sociabilis
GGGGGGGGGGGGGGAGGGGAGGGGAGAAGAAAGAAAAGAAATAGGAACAGAGTGGGCATAAGCCCTTGCTTCTGTGAATCAGAGCTGCTTTCAGAGCTATTTAAGTTAAAGATATCTGGGTTCTGCCTCCAGAAATTCTGATTTCTATAGCTCTGGGACATAAGCCAGACATTCATACTTTCTCAGAGTGCCACAGGTATTGCTGATATAAAGTCAAGTTTGTGAGGTACTGCACTCATTTCATAACAAGTAATATCTTCTGTAGCAGCACTCAAAAGTGTTTTCTCCCCACTTTAGTTTCATGTTCTTTTCCCAAAATCAGTATCTGAAATATAAAACTCCTAAGAAATTAAGTGCTTGTATTGCTAAAAAATATAGTGTCATACAAATGCTTAATGATTTCCATGGACAAAAATAAAGAATTCCTGACCTCAAAAGGAAGACGTACAGATTAAGATGTTTATGTTCAGATATGATGTAATTAATACTCCTATTTCACACATCACTGACCAGAATAGGTTTGTTCAACAGTGTTTCTACTCATTGCCTAATTATACTAGGAGTTATAACCCACAGGCCATGGAGAGTATTTTCAAATCATTATAGTTGTTTGTCCCATATTATCAAATACGGAAGGAATTTTAGCTTCAGCAAAATACACCCCAGGCTTTAAAAAAGTATTCTGACTGCAAACCATCTCTAATAGAGATATTAGAGACATAACAACAGAAAATGGAATACACTGCCATTATTGTTTTGATCTTCATAACAGAGAACAAAATTTCAACTATAGTGACTCTACCATGAATATGGTATAAGCAGATAGATTGAAGAATAATAATCAAACTCAGTCTTTAAGATTTATTAAATGTTAAATATAAAGTTATATCAGACCCTGGCCCTATTAATCTCTTGGAAATTAACAAGCATCGCACCAGGCACAAAGGCAAAACGTACATCAGACCAAAAGGATCCAAGGAAACATTGACAGTTTAAAACATGGATCATTTCCCATCATACTACCTGTTGTAGTAGTTTATGCATCTTGAAGATCCTGCTGAGCTGTATCTGTTTTGATTTGATCTCATTAGTCAAAATATCTGAGAGGTAACGTAGTTCATTGCACCTCTGGCAGATTAAATCCAGTGCATAATGGTGATTTGCTGCAAGTCTGTGTCCATGTAAGATCAGAAAGTGGGCCTTTTCTAATAGATCCTGATTTAAAGAAAGCAAGCAAATAATGATTAAAAATAAAACAGAGCAGAGCAGATGCACTGCCACAACATGATGTGATGACGTACTTACACAGGCTGCAAAAAGCTTACAGTTGCAGCATAAGCTTCAAAAGTGATGTCATTAGGGCCTCACACATGTCTAGTTACAGAAATTGCAAGGGAATCACCCCATTCCACCCTGAATGGAGACATGATATGTTGTGTCTGATATGTACCCATTTAAAACACAACTACACATATCAATTGAGGTATGCACCAGCTAGGTGAAAGCTAATGCACTTCATATTATTCCAGCCTTTTGAAATCCCATGACATGACAGTTGTTACTGGCCCAAGTATTTCTAACACATCTAAAGTGAATGTCAGAATGACCTGAGAAGCCTTGCCTCTACTCTACCAAGTAATCACACATCTGCAGTGTCACCCCAGGTGCACAATGAAGAAAAATGAATTTAGACCAGTATCGTTGTACCAACTATACAAAATGTTGATAGGAAAGACAACACATTATGTGTTTGTATTGCTAAGTACTACCAGAACATAACTGTTATCTCTCATAAATGCAGTAGACATGTAAAATGTAATCTTACCGGAGAACTTTTATCGAGACTTTCCAGTTGTTTAATTTTTTGCTTTATTTGAGCTATATTCCCTGTTATATCACCCAGCTCTGCTTGTTGATTTAACAGAATTTCAACTTCAGTCACAAGCTGAAATTAGGAAATACGTAGGTTTTTAAAACATACAATGTTATGTATTTTTCTTTAGAAGCAAATTTTGTATAAAATACTATAAAGTAAGAATATCATGATGGAAAAAATTACACATGAAGAAAATACGTTCACCTATTTTATTCAAAGAAATAGGTATAATCTCTTAAAATTCAACCTTTGAATTTGTATACTTGTGTTTGATAGAAAACCACTATATACACACCCATGCAATCATAAATATGTAGACATATCTTTACACCGATGTGAATATATGCATCATATATATTCTCTAGGTCGATGGTGAATGATCTCAAAAGCAAAGACCCTACAGCAGCAATTAGGACACATAGTACCCAAATGTTAACTTTTAATTTCATTTTCCAGAGGAAAACACAGGATTACATGGGAAGATTACTGTTTCTGAGATCAACACAGAAGAGATACAAGATGAGCTCATACAATATCTCTATGCCCAAAAGAAAATGATTTGTTCTATGTTGACATGCCACAAGGACAAAGTTGACAGCTTTGAATAGCAGCATAATTAAGAACAGTAATAAATTATAAACTACAAGCAATCCATAGATCAAATAAATAAATAAATAAATAAGAATAAAAGAGAAGGGCTTTGCTTAGGACAATGCCTACTGAGGAAAGATAAATGTTATAAATCAAAATTTTGCCACCTAATAGTAAAGATTGGCTCAGGAGAGAACCATTAATAAATGCTAAATCTATGGATAATTTTACTTTTGTTTAGTTATATTTTATCCTCTGGTACCTAATGATTATATTCATCATAAAGGGCTGGCTCATGTACATAAGACATCTTCATTCTTCCTACATCCACTTTCCCTCCCTTCCTTCCCTCTTCCTCTATCTCTTACTCTCCTTCCTTTTTGCAGCAGACTTATGAAAATTCTTACAAGGAGCAACATATTTTTCATTTGTTAAATTTTCTCCCTACATATTTTCTACTACCTCTAACGTGTGGAGAATAAGTAACTGTACTGTGGAGAAATTCACCAGCACTATGGTTCACCAAAATCTGTATTAATAATAAGGGACAGGTGGGTAATAGCCACCTCAGGGTGTGATGGCATGAGACAGGCACATCACTGTGTAGTGTTCTGCTTGGTCAAATATAGATCAAGCTGATCCTGGGATGATCTCAAACAAACTAAAAATGAAGAAATATTATTTTTAAAAGACTGTTCTTCAAAATATCATGGTTATAAAAGACAAAGCAAATTGTAGAAATGTTCTGTATTCAAGAAGACAACCTAATGTGATAGTAGACCCTAGATTACATCCTAGATTAGATTGAACTCATAGTGACTCTCCTGTTTTCAGCCTCCCAAATGCTGGGATGGTAGGTGTGTGCCACCATACCCAGTCTCAATCACTGTCTCAGGATTGAACCCTGGCTGTGGAGGTCTGCCTAAGCAGACACTTTAGTCCACTAAGCTATGAGACCAGCCCTAGGACATTTTTCAAACAATTGATACAATTGGAATATAGATAGTAGATAATATAAAAGTATTGCATAGTTGTTAAAGATATTTAACTTCAAAACTGTACTGTGAATGAATATATTTATTATTATGAAAAAAAAAAACAGAAACAATTAGGGGAAAGAAGCCATAAAGTATACAAGTTATTCTCAAATGGGTGAGAAAAAATACCATTTGTCAGAAAAATATTATATACACAAAAAAAATTATACACATACATACACACACTCGGTAAAATATTAATCTGGGGAGAAGATACATGGATGGTTTTACTTTTCTTATGTTTGTAACTTTTCTGTAAGGTTGAATTTCCAAGTAATTTCTGCAACAAATGTTAAGTGCCAATATTTATGTCAAACGTGGCTGAAGGCACTATGACGCACAGCCTGGACTGTTGAGATTTTAGTGTAAGATAAACAATATTGATTAGAGACAGCAATGACTTGAGGAGACAAAATAAAAACACAGAACAAGAATGGGGAAGGGCTACAGATGGTGAATAAGAGATACATAGTTGGCAAGCTCATCAAGGTGCTATTTTGTGAGATTGGGGCTGTAGAAGAGAGACACAGATAACCCGGGTAGAGCCAGAACAATTTAAACTACTCTGCCTTTAAGTAATAAACTGGAAAGAAATGGCATTTCAAAACCTGTTTGAATGAAAGGGAGGAGAAGCCTGGTAATCATAAGCCCCATATCAAGAAGTCAGTGTTACTCCCATACCTAATTCTTCTAGAACAAATGAAATAGCAAGTGAGCCATTCACATGAAGAAAATCAGTGAGGCATACAAGCAGAAGAAAGGAAGCTTTCTCTGGTGAGCTCCATCAAGTACTCGGTGGCCTGTGAACAGCTTGGTTGGGACTGCAATGGAAACGAAAGAAAGGAAAGCATGTGTCTGGACAACACACAATGGACTGTTCAGAAGAGTCCAACTGGAATAGACTTTCAATCATGTTAAACAATGTGGAACCAAACATGATTTAATTTCATCTATCAGGCCCTTCATAGAAACAAATTTCTTTCTTATTTTATTATTTATTTATTTATTTATTATTTTTGTGGTACTGGCAATTGAATTCACGACCCTGTGCTTGCCAGGGAAGTACTTATTCTACTGAGCTATCTCCCCAACACCTTAGGAACTAGAAATTTGTTAGAACCGCTGGTGTAATGAAAAGAAATACAAAAAGAAACTTCTAACTCACCTCTTGAAAATCTTGCTCGAACTTCCACAGTTGCAGATATTGCTCCATTTTTAATTGGTGTTTTTCCCAAAATCCATCAAAAGCTGTTTCCATATCATGTACTTGAGCTAGCAATCTGAACAAAGAAAAATGAAAGAATTCTTTAGAAACAGTGAACTGTGTTGCAGAGAGATATAAAGCTTGTCTGCATTCTTAGAAGGGAAGGTAATCATAGCCTACAGCCCTTGGTTCCAGGTTTCTGCTTGGTTCAAGCAGAAACAGTCACTGACCACACAATTCTATTGTGCAAGCATCACTAATCTCTGCGGGACAGCACGGGAAGAAGTCCTCAGATTTGCAGAGGTTCAGAAATACATTTACACTGGATGGACTGTGGCACAAATGATCACTGCCTTTGAAGGATTTTTTTGAGGGGCTGGCTCAGGATACCTTAAGGGCAGCTCTGGTAAGGCATGAGGATCTGGGGATAGAACCACAGTATCATGAGCCTGACTGTATTTGCATAAGCACTTAAACAAGTGGGCTAACTGGCAGGACCAGATCGCTGCCTTTTGAAAGTACAAAATAAGTGAACACAAGACAAAAAAGAGAGCACTCACTTATTAATTGTTTGCCAGTCACCGTTCAGGTGCTGATGCCGTTCAAGGCTTGAACTGACTGCTTCCTCAGCATCAGGCACTTTCAGATTTGTCAGGAGAAGTTTTCCTTCTTTGGTTACATTGGTAATGTCATTCTGTGCAAAAGCAGAACATGCCACATCAGCCAGTTTGTGATAACTCAATGGTCATAAGAGAAGGAGAAACACATCTAAGCCATACAGAATAGCATCACCAGTGGTACAACAGCCTTTGGCCCTCCCAGCTGTCTGGAAAAATCAAGGTACGTTTCAGAAGCCAAAAGCTGTGAGATGCTTGGAATCCACAGTCTTAAGGATGGATGCTATAGTCACTTTTTAAAAATAAAACAGTGATAGGTAGAGGTATCACAGGCTCTTGTGGCCACCCCTTTTATTGGTAGCAAGTTCTGATCTATTTCATTCTATTGTATTTTTAAGGTGTTCAAATAACCTGAGAGTAAAACAGTAAAAGCTAGGACACTAGAAAATAGTGCTGCAAAGAATATTTAATGCATGTTCAGAAACAGGGATATATTTTCTTAGCAATGATCAATTATTGCCAGTCTCTGCCTTATGGCTTATTTTACTTCACATGTGTGTTTAATAATGCGTATGTTTCTATTAGGAAGACTGTGCTCTTGGAGTAAGCTGAAAACATAAACCTTAGACATCTACAATTAATGTAAGAGTTCCTTAAGTGCCCTAAAAGTTGGGTGTAAGGGGTTGGGGGTGTCACTGTTGGGGTGACTACTTAGTATGTTTGAAGCCCTAGTTCTATCCCTAGCACTGCAAAAATAAAATAAAATAAATAAATAAATAAATAAGATCACCTAAGACTTGTAAAGTGCCAACTATGTGCCAAATATTTTATATATTCCTTGCATACTGAACATCATTTCACCTTCATCACAAACATCCACAAGGTATCCATGCATCATCAGCCTCACTGAACCAGGAAGGAAGATGAAACCCAGCAGGGAAAGTAGACTGTCCAACATCCAAGCTTGTGAGAAACAGAGCTTTCTTTACTTTGATGCTTTTCTTTTTGGTGGAGTCAAACATTCACACCTTCTCTATTCTTCCTAACTGAAACATGTCACTTCCACATAGAGCTGGAATCTGCCAGCACATCCCACATATCTATTACTGTATGAAGGAGAGGAGTGATATTTGAATACCTGGTTCTTGTTGAGATTGTTTTTCCACTTTCAGAGGAAAGTGACCCTAAAAATACATGCTCATTATCAGAATCATGCCTCTAAGCCTTTCACAATTTAACACTCTAGGCAGAATTCAGTAGGAGAACAAAATCAATTTCCTACACTTGGTATACCACAGAAAATGTCAAGCACTTGAGATTGAGACCAGCCTGGGCAATTTAGTGAGAGCCTGTCTCAAAAGAAAATAGAAAGGACTGACTGCAGATACAGCTGAGTGGCAGCGTATCCAAGGATTCAGTTCCCAGTACCAAAGACTAATGAAAATAAAAAAGAAGAGAAGAAATAAAAAGTAAGGCATGAAGTATTAGTACTCCACAGAAAATAGTGCCTGTAACCAACGGGACAATGTTAGCCTGGGTTATAACACTATTTCACAGCAGCAGTGATGAGAAAGCTGACCTCCTCCTTTGTCATGATGTACCTGCAGTGGGGGTTAGAACAGAACATCTGTCCAACTCTTGGCTCCTACCCTTGTTTTCTAAATGAGAGGAACTTTTCATGAAGGAAAAAAAAAATACTTGATTTAAAGAGATAGCAGTAGATCTCTTATTCTGAAGCATTTCTATGATAGCCTGTTTTCAAATAAATGATGCCATGAGGTAATGTTCCATATTAAAAAGGCACCCTCGGATTTAATGTAGCTGGTATATTCTTCCTGGGTAAAGTATTACATTTTATAGTTTTTGGATAACGTAACCATATCTTTTATCTTTCCATGTGCAGTAACCATTATGAAAAGAACATACCCAACAATGTTTTAGAAAAAAAAAAAAAACATGTGAAACTTTCATCTGTTCACTCTGCCAGACCTACCTTCAGTAGTTGATACCTTTTGGCACGACGTGCCAGAGTTTCTTCGATTGTACGAATATCTTCTGGGAGTTCTGTTTCAGCCAGTTCTGTTCCAAAGGACTGTAACATCTGAGCCATTTCTTTTACTGTGAGGGCAAAATTTTCTATAGCCTGTAAATAAAAAGCCAGTGATTATTTTATGGAAATTCGACCATGTTATCAGTCACTATATTTCTTTTTCTTTGGGTATAACAGTAAACATAGATATATGCTATGAATTCTCTTCTGCTAGGAAATTTGGTATTAATTTAGCAATCCACTCTAACTTAGCACGTAAGCCTCTATGAAAATAAAAGCATAGTTAAAGTTCTCTTTGAGTGCCAGTCTTATAACTCTCTGGACTTCTTGACACTAATGACAACTATTTCTTGGGGGCTGGTAATATAGCATAGAGGTAGTGTTTACCACCATCCACAAGGCCCTGGATTCTATTATCAGCAAATAAAATAAAGCCAACAGAAAAGGAATGAAATCAAACTATTTTTTAACTACATGTTTCATGTAGTGAATGACTCATTTAATGCTCTTGAAAATAACAGTATTTTCTTTCTTTTTTCAAACGGTTCAATGGTCAAAATTGCTTTATAACAAATTTACTCCTGAAAGAGAGTAAGGGTAGTGAAGCTATTTTATATATATTTCAAACAGTTTATGTAAAGCTTTAGAAATTCAAACTACATAATGAAGAAATGGGGGACCAGGTTTTCTAAGCAATTCATGGCAAGTACTACTGAAGATCTAAACTTGCCACCTCTAAGGTTCTATTGCTCTAAAATGGCAAATAAGATCAATTACATCTCAGAGAAAAGTTAACAAAACGTAGTCATCGTATAAACCACCAGTTTACCAAGCAACTCAAGGCATCTTCTCTTTATTTTAGGCTTTATAGATTATTAAGGACTAGATGCAGTATTGTTAATTTTGACATTATGCCTTCATATGAATGAATAAATGAATTGTTGAATGAATTGTTAAATGAAATGATGGATGACAAATAGGGATGATGAAAGGCAAATTTGATTTAATGAAACTTCCTTATTTCCTTTAGAACAGTTCCTATGTCTCTGGAATTCAAAGCCAAGATACTTAAACCACAGATTCTTGCCTCAAAGTCACAGGACCCTTGTCTATTTGTATACTTCTAAAACAGAAGGACTGTGCTACAAACCCATTGCCTCAGAAATGTTACCAGGCCAAAGAGACCAATAACATTGCTTGCACTTATTGAGGGTCTGCCGTATACCAGGTGCCAAGTCATACAGTTTGCCTTAGTTAACTCGTTAGGCTTCTCATGATTCTTATGTGGTGAGGTATTCTTATTCCCATTTTATAAATGGGAAAGCTGCAGTTTTGAGAGGTTGGGTATATTGTCCGAAGTCATAAAGCTAAAACTCAGAGGTTCTGGGGACTGAATCCCAACCCTTTGTTTCTGCAGGGCCACAGGAATGGATGGGCCTTATTCCCTAGGCCTCTCCTTCAATGGCCATCCTTGGAGACATTTCATCATTTCTAGATAATTCCTATTGAAGAAAATCAAGAGGTGGAATTATGTATGTATTTCAAAAGTAGGAGCCCCAAAATTCTGTATTTCCCAAACAGGAAACTTTTCTAGTACTAGATATAAAGGCTAATACAAACTATACACTCTACAGTAAGGGCAAAAGCAACATACATTTCTGAAGATGATCCATTCACTGTGGCAGTACTGCAAGGTGCCGCCTAACTCAGGGGTTAACTGCTTGTCATCAATGTATGTCAGCAACTCACTAACTGAGCTCAGCATAACAACCTATATAAATAAGCAAGAAAGATACTGTTAACTGTCCTTTATGACATCCCTCCATTAAACTGTAAAATGAACTTTAACATACATTTCCCAGAAAGTTATCCTGTATAGGAGGTTCTAACAATTCTCTCCTGAATAAATCCTGCATGCACGTGTTACCTTCTTCAGGTGAAAACAGTTTTTATTCTTACAATGTTTTTCTGGAAGGTAACATTGACCTCCACAGAAATAAAAGCACCTAATTCTCTTTCATGTAAGAGTTTTTACTGTTCATGGGTCAGCTCGTGAACGAATGCAATACTCACAAAAAGTAAAAGGACTGTATGTCCTTAGTTACAGTGCATCAGGAGAGACTGATCTTTGCAAAAGTATCAGGATTTACTAGTACTCAATTCATCAGAACAGAAACATAGAAAATTATCTTTTCAAAATAAAGAACATGGTACTTTGAACTAGCTCAGGATGAGTTAATGGGATTTCAAATACATAAAACACACACTCATTTTTAGTAAAAATAAAACTTCCTGATTGTATATACACACACAAACACACATACACATATATAAACATACATATAAAACATATGTATTGTTAAAATGAATTTTTTGTTATAAATTGATCTATTCCTTTTTATTAGCATAAGCAGAAAGCTTTTGGTTGTTTCCATTTGTAGTTCTGGAGGGCAAGTTTTTATATCATTTTCTTTTTAATACTGTGTGGCCACATGTAAAACAAACATCATGGTACAGTTTTCATGAGAATTCAAGGAATGAAACATTTAAATAAGGTACTCTTACGGGTAACTTGAGCATGAAATCCTCCTGACTAAATCGAAATCCAATATCTGTGAAAGTTCGTTGAAGAAAATTGGTAGGCCGTAAAACCAAAATCAAGTGCAAGTTCCCGGGAAAAGAAGCCTACAAGGAGAAAAAAACAAAATTGGCAATGTAAATTAATTGAAAGAAACAAACTGTAAAGTCATAAAAGCCAAGAAAAGGCCAACACTTCAAAAAAAGATATTGGGCTGGGAATATAGTTCAGTGGCATAAGTGCCTGCCTGGCAAGCAGAAGGTCCTGAGTTTGATCCCCAGTACAGCAAAAAAATATTGATGAAATATAAAATCACAGTAATAGAAATTAAAATACTATAAGGTTATCACATGAGATCTTGCAGTGCTCCTGACATGAGGTTGTCTCGCACTAAATAGACCCTATGTTACAAAAACTGAAAACTCTGAAATTTCATTTTGACATTAGTTCTGTTTTAATTGATATAAGATTTGTGCTTTTGTGGAGTACAATATTATAATTTGGTAAATGTATACAAAGTATAATGATCAAATCAGTGTCATTATTATTTCATTTTCCTTTTAAACTCTTCTAGTCATTTTGAAATATACATCAGTTACTATTCAGTTTACTTGCTGTGTTTTATGGCATTAGAACTGTATCCTCTTCTTTAATTCCTCTTTGATAGCAGTCATCCAGGCTCTCTTTCTCCCTATCTGCTCCCTTTGCTGGCTGTTAGTAACCTCTATGCTACTCTTCTTTGTGAACAAATTTTAGTTTCTATCAATGAATGAGAACGTGTAGTCTTGATCTTCCTGTGCTTGGTTTACTTCATTTAGTAAATTGTCTTCCAGTCCCATCCATGGTACCACATGACAGAATTTCATCCTTTTTCTGGCTGAATAATATTCTATTCTGTTTATGTACCACATTTATCTACTTATCTTTTGATGGACTCTTAAGAGTTGGTTCCACATCATAGCTATCACCTATAGTGCTGCAACAAACATAGGCATGTAGGCCTCTGTTACAATCATTTCAATTCCTTTAAATATGTACACAGTAGGGGAACTGTTGGATCAGATGGTAACTTTATATTCAGATGTTTGTTTGTTTTATTTATTTATTTATTTATTATTTATTTATTTATTTATTTATTTATTTATTTATTTATATGGTACATGGTCTAACTACACAGAACAGACTTGTAGTGATCTTCCTGTCTCAGCCTTTCCAGCTTTGTGATTACAGGCATGTGACACCACATCCAGTTTCATGGCCAGCACAGTGCACTTAGGGTTTTAAGGCCCACACTGTATGCAGTACCAGGAATCGAACCTGGTTCCTTGCTCTTGCCAGGTAGGCACTGAGACCACTGAGCAATCTCCCCAGCCCAAATTATTATGGAACATCGTAATGTTTTCTGCAGTGGGTATACTAATTTTTATTCACATCAACAGAGTATAAGAATTCCCCCTTATGTCTATGTCATAATGTGTGCGTTTTTAATCTTTTAGATAAGAGCCACTTTAGCTGGGATGAGTTTATATTTTATTATGGCTTTAATTTGCATTTCTCTCATAATTACTGATCTTGAGCCTTTTTTTATATGTCACATATTCATGTATCTTTTTTGTTGTTGTGTTTGTTTACTTATTTTGAGACAGAGTCATGCTATGTATTTCAGGCTGGCCTTAAACTCACTATGTATCCCATGCAGGCCTTAAATTTGTGATGATCCTTCCCTCTCAACCATCTGAGTCTTGGGATTATAGGTGTGAAACCCCACATCTGGCCATTTGAGTATATTCTTTAAGAAATATTTATTCATATTATGTCCTTATTTTTAATTGCATTGAGATGGTTTTGCCATTGAGATTCTTTTTAATATTCAAGATATTAATGCCTTGTCAGATGAATAACATAGCATGCAAAAGGAAAATCTAATAGCAGATTTCCACCCCATTCTATAGATTGATTCTTTCCTTTTTTCATTGTTTCCTTTGCATAAAATTTCTTGGTTTGATATAATATCATTTCTCTATGTTTTTCTCTTTTTTGCCTGTATTTTTGAGGTTACAGCCATAAATTTTTTTTCCTATATCAATGTCTTAAGTGTTTCCTCTGTTTTCTTCTAATAGTTTCATAGCTTTTGGTTTTACATTTAGTTCCTTGATCCATTTTATATATATAGTGAAAGGTGGGACACTAATTTCATTTACTTGTATATGTACATCTAGTTTTCCTCCAGTCATCTACTGAAGAGGCTCTCCTTCCTCATATATATGCTCTTATTACCTTTCATTGAAAATCAGTTGGCCACATAGCTAATCTCTCTAGTCTGTCCTATTTGTGTGCCTGTTTTAAAACAGCTATCATCTCATACTTGAACTCAAACTCATTTATTTCCCATAAAACAAGTAGATAGGGGGCTGGGGAGATAGCTCAGTGGAATAAGTGCTTCCCTGGCAAATGCAAGGGCCTGAGTTCAATACCCAGTTCTGCCC
Organism: Ctenomys sociabilis; assembly: GCA_004027165.1. NCBI lineage: Eukaryota > Metazoa > Chordata > Mammalia > Rodentia > Ctenomyidae > Ctenomys > Ctenomys sociabilis. Next base: position 24,792 of record PVKA01018350.1, read on the forward strand.
AAAAAAAAAAAAAAAAAAAAAAAAAACAAGTAGAATTTGGAGGTGGGTTCCTAGGTTAGCCCTAAAAGCCTCAGAGAACTAAAATACAATACTTCGACTAAGCAATGTTAGAAAACTATACCCTGAGGGGACTTTACCGACCTCATAAGAAACAAAAACTACATGTTTTGGTATATAGGTCTTGCTCTATCTAGGTCGTTACCATCCAGTGGAAAAGTATAAAAGTGAAGTATACATCACGGGGCCATAATAATAAGTTGAGCTGTAAATGGCTATGATGAACAACTTCTTTGGATAACTCACTATTGTTGTGGAATGCTGGACTGTGTTGGATTGTGTCATGGAGTTCAGGCACCTAAATTGGTTGAATGACAGTGGAGTGCCCATCTTTGACAGGTGTAGACAAAAGAAGGGGTATAGAAAGGAAGAATCATTATGTGTGTGCATGGACAGTACAGTTGGGATAGATAACGCTGGGCTTCTACATAATTCTATGAGAAACAAGATTTGCACTAAAGGTGGTTGGACAGGATATTATGTCGGCTTCTAGTACTATGGACAACCACTAGGAAAATAACAAGGTAGAAAGTATTAATTATTAAATCTTTGATATAATTCAGGTATAAACATAAGATACATAAACAGCTACACTCTTAATTTACTGATAAGAGACATCTGCTGTAATAATGTCTGTAAGTATAATATCATGTATGCACCTTCTACAATACCAAAATATTATGAAAACAGTTTGCAATGTGTTAATCTATCGAATCCATCCTGTTAAGGTGTCTTAAAACTGTCTCATTGATATTTGTACTTCAATAAAATAAATAAATAAATAAATGAAAGCAAGCTATATTATGGAATCATAATTTTATTTTCATGCAAAAACATTCACTGAACCTCTTTCATGTGTCCCTTACATGTAGTTAAATGGAAGATTATCAAGTACTATTAGGAACTGAAGTTACACAAATTAATGAAAGCAAATCCAGACTCAACATGCAAAATTAAAAAAAATCCAATAGCAAGAGTTCATTACAGCACTCGGGAGGTTGAGGCAGGAGGATTGTTGCGAGTTCGAGACCAGCCTGAGCTACAAAGTGAGCTTAAGGCCAGTCTGAACTGCATAGGGAGACCCTGTTTCAAAAAGACAAAATAATAATAATAATTAATAATAATAAAAGAGTTCATTAATGATCATTAGTTTGATATAATATGGTAAGTTGATAAGTGAAACAGAATAAGTGGAGTATAATACTGTACAAAAGAAATGATAATACATAGCATACTAAACCTATCAGAGTCAAATGGTCTTAAGGGCCAGGGAAATAGCTCAGTAGAATACGCACTTCCCTGGCAACTATAAGGGCCTGAGTTCAATCATCAGTTCCACCAAAAAGAGTCAAATGTTCTTAAATAACAAGCAAATTTACTGGATCAGAGTGTCATTCTAGATCCTCACTTCCTCTCTGGGTTCTAGAACAATGCTGGCATACAGTAGTCAAAAAGATTTATGTGAAAAAATTCCCCAGACAGACAAAGAAAGCATTAGTGAGGAGTGACTATGGTATGGTGTTATAACATTAGTAATAAATCATCACATACTGTCTATTCTGTTAAGTATTTTGCCGACATTATCATAATTTCTCTTCAGAATAGAGGAGTTAGGGTACCCCTTTTACTAATAAAGTGAGATTAAGTTCAAGGATGATATACAAGAACTAGTGAAGCTGACATGTACTTAAATCTTTGCTCTTAATCACAAAGGTCTCCCTTCTTGAATATTTCTTCTAAGGAAGAAATCTAGACTGAAATGATACTGGTGACAAAGCGAGATGATGTTGTGAAGAAATACGCAGCAGTCACGTCAGGAAAGATGATTTTATTCTAGAGGAAAAGGGAATGTCTTGGAGGCACTGAGCACAGAATATTATGGTTAGATTTGTACTTTTTTCAATGTGCTAATATTGCTGAGGGTCAAATCCCAAGCCCCAGGTAAGCACCCTACTACTGAGCTACATTCTCCACCCTCTCAGAGATGTAGTTTATAAAGACTGGATTGAGACAACAGTAGAAGTAGACAGATGAAGTAAGGCTGGTAGAAGATACTTGTACCATAATGCAAATCAGAGAATCTAAATTACAGCAAAGACAGTTAGAAGAAGGTTAGAATTTAGGGGTACAATCAGGAAGATATTATGATTGAATAATGTTGATGAGAAACTAGAACTACAAATCAATTCAAAGATCTGAGACTTGAGTAACCAGGTGAATGGTACAACTCTCAGGAAGATGGGGAACAGAAGTGATCATATTTATTTTTGGCAGAACCGGGGATTGAACTCAGATGCTTACACTTGCCAGGGAAGTGCTTATTCCACTGAGCCATCTCCCCATCCCCGGAGTTGACCAGATTTTAAGGAGAGATAAACATTCCTGATACCCCATCATAGAAGTGTTGGGTTGACAGGGTCAGATGACAGATGACAGCCATCAGATAGCTCTATGTATGAATAAAGAAGGGGAAAAAATCTACACTAGGAGTACAGGTCATCTACCACAAGGAAAGGGGATTAAAGCATTCTAAAACAAAGTACATCAAAAGCGATTCAAATATGCTCATATTTAAGGCATGCTGCAATACTAGAAACTGAGCAAAGCTGGAAAGAAAATATTAACAAGCTACTTTGAGGGCAAGTCACCTATGAGAACTTTCCGTCCTTCCTGCTCAATTTTGCTGTGGATTTAAAAGTAAAAAGTAAGATCTATTAAAATAATGAAAGGACAACTTTCACCTAAATATAAGACCTGAATTGTTAGAAAAATAAACATTCACAATAATGACTATAAAATTCAATTTGAGATGGTGACAAAAATCATAAGCTATTAAGTGGCAGTGAAAACTGAATGAGTCACAAGTAAGTCAATGAAAAAAGCGCCAAATTAAATCAATAAATTAAACATTGATGACAAAAGACTCATATGATAATGACTAGCTGCATACAATTCTCCCAAACAGTCATGTCTGTTACCTCTCCCTTTTCTTCAGAAGCCAAGTCCCCCTTTTATTATTCTAAACATTATTCCAAATGAGACAGCTATCTTCCTGCACGGCCCCCTCCTTCCAATGCACAATCTTTAGGGCTGATTACCTAATGTTACCATGAAAATTTGAAATAAGCAGGAATATAAACCAGCCTACAATTTTTGCAGTCTAGTGTTGAAGAAGGAAACTCTGAAGCGATCAGTCCAGAGCCACTGGTAGTCTAAGCTCTTACTACTGGGGAAAGATTATTTCAAAAAGGGGCTGGGGAGATGGATCAGTGGTCTAAGCACCTGTCTAAAAAGTGGAAGGGTCCGGGTTTAATCCCCAGTACCGCATGCTATCTTGGCCCCAGAACCCCAGGTGCACCATGCCACCCACCGAAACCAGACTTGGTGTTGTATGTCTGTGATCCCAGCATTGGGGCAGCTGAGACAGGAGGATCACTACAGGTCCAAGCTGTGTAGCAAGATCCTGTTCCAGATAGATAGATAGATGGATAGATAGATAGATAGATAGATAGATAGATAGATAGATAGATAGATAGATAGATAGACAGACAGATAAATTTTATTAAAAATTTTTAAAGATTATTTCAAATCAACATGTACTAAAAATTTAAGGAAGATGACAGAATTCTAAAGGTATATGTATACCCCACCCTGAAATATGTATACAATGTGCAATGTATTTTATGTTGACTTTGTACATATTTTCCACAGTTGTTCCAAGAATTAAAAGAAATGATGAATATAAAAGTACTTTGTTGTCTCATTGATATTTGTACTTCAATAAAATTTAAAAAGAAAAATATATATATATATATATAAAATAAAAAAGTACTTTGTTCCCTCTAAAATCATCAACAAAGTAGGTTTTTTTAAAGTAATCATGGATTTTTGGGCCTCAAAACAAGTAAAAGTTGACAATGATTTACTTGGCAGGAGAAGTTTACAGAGACTGGTGGGAATGCTTGGTCTATTTTTAGGATGAGATCACTGATTCTGTTTGTAGTTCATTTCCTTCAACTGAATTAGTTAAGTCTTCCTTTCGCCTGTATAAATTAGCAGTATACTTATCATACTTGGCTACCTTGAAGGCACCATACTTTTGCCAAACTTTACAGCACAATTACTTTTATTCTCTCAGTGATTCTAGATTTCATTATGTTTTTCTCTCTGACTTTCCTGAATTTCATAATCTCTGGATTTGTCATATAGGAATTCTCTAGAAGCAAGGCCATAGGGTTGACAAGCTTCAAGCCCAGGCTATTTCCTTAGCTCCACAATCATGTGTGGTCAGAAAGGGATGAGAGAAAGCAATGGGATCAGAGAGGGCTATGGGCCAATTCTGTGCTGAGGTGAGGCCCTCATCTCTAACCTGCCATTACTCGGACTGTAAGGCTGTTCCAACTCCTAGGTACATGGACAGCTATTCACATACTAGGGAACAAAACAAAAGTGAGAAACAAAATCACTGTCCATAGCAATAATCGAGAAGAAATAATAGAGAATTTTTAGCTACTCAGACTCAGAGATTTTACAGTGAATGCTCACTAAATCGTTCATTACTTGATCTGATAAAGTGGCTTATTTCAAACACTGACAGTGATATAAATTCCTACTACAGATAATTCTGTATTCTAATCAGATCACTCTGCAGTAAAGCCTTCTGATTATTCTATCATCCATTCTTTTCCTTAATTTCTTCACAATGTTTGTTGATTTACTCATCACAATAAGCCCACAAAAGTCAGCATTTTTAAAGGCAATGTATTATCAAAGTGCAAAAACTTCATTTCATGCTTGGGTAATTATTTTTAAAATGTTCTTCATTATAAAACAATTTTAGAATTATTTTCCTAGATATTCTGCTAACCTAAGAGCTACTGTCAAATTTATTAGCCATTTAGGGGCCATAGTGATGCAGCTACTAACAAATTTGGTGGCACTTGAATAATTCCTTTGATTTTTCAATTGTTTTAGAAAAATAGATTACACTATTCAGAGTTGCTGTACTGTAGCTATTCTTCGTGTTCACAAATTGATCTGATACACTTGATCCTTCCATCACAAACATTAACAGGTACTTTCTAAACTATCATACTAAGAATTCATGTACAACCTAGGGGCCAGGGATATAGTTCAGCGCATAAGCACTTGCCTGGCAAATGCAAGATCCTGAGTTCAATCCCCGGTACCACAAAAAAAAAAAAAAAATCACAGTATGCCAGTAAAAGTGAGTAAAAGTGCATGTACTAATATGAATGACTGTTTTCACAGCTTTCCTTAAGGAAAAATATAATCAGGATACAGGTGATGTCTACCTGACTTCTCAAAGACTTAAGGTAAGGAAAGGAGACTGCATAGTAGTGCAAGGTTGAGGGTGTCATTATTTGTTGAATGTTTATTCTAAGACTTAGTCAAACTATTATCACAATGCTATGAAGTATTTATAAACACGAGGTTCCATTTTTGTCTTCATTTCACAGTTGGAGGACTGAGTATTATAAACAGAGTAATCATCCCCCAAGATGCCCATGTCCTCAGAACCTATTGGTATGTTACTTTCCATGGTAAAAAAAAAACTGTATAAAAAGTGATTGAGGATCCTGAAAGGTGACTATCCTTAATTATCAGACCAATGATAACTGGTGAGAACAATGCAACCACAAGGATCCTTATTAGCAAAAGAATGAAGTTTGGGGTGTAACTCAGCAGTACAATGTTTGGCTCACACATAAAAGGTTCTGGGTTCTATCCCCAACACCACAAACAGAAGGAAGCAGGAAAGAAAGAGTCCATATCATAGCAGCATGAGAGGTCATAGTAATTGAACTTTATAAATTGAAAGAAGTGAAGAACATCCAGATGCTGAAAAGGTCAAGAAAAATAAAACTCTCCTCTAGAACCTCTAGAAGAAACAGGGCCAGCTGACTTTTGTTTTGTTTGAGATAGGGTCTTTCACTATGTTGCACAAGGCACTAACTCTGTGGTTCCTCATGTCTCAGCCTCCTGAACAGCAAGGATTGTAGGTATGTGCTGGAAAAACTGGACTGCTTCTTATTTGTTTGTTTGATGGTTTGTTGGATAGTTTCTGTGATAGTATCTTGCTATGCAGCTCAGGCTTGCTTGCAATTCATGTTGATTCTCCTGCTTCAGCTTCCCAATTGCTGCCAGAACACCTGGATGATTTCTTGAGTTTAACCCTATGAGACCCATCTTGGAACTTTTGACTTTTAGTACCTTAACCATAACTATGTTGATTTAATTCACTAAATTCAGTAAATTTGTAGTATTCTGTTATGACAGCAATAGAAAAACAATCACACTGAATTATAAGTAATTTTTCAAGATTTTCTACCTTATGAAAGCCAGAATTAAAGCCCAGAATCACCGCAGACTCTTCATGAGGACTTTGTAGAGGTATAATGGGATAATAGAAGGATTGAGCTCAACTTTAAAACTTTGATCTGCAACCTAAAGCAAAGGCAAACACTCTGGATGTCTAAGCTGTTAGTGTAAACATGAGGCTGACAGATTCTAACTTAGCACAGCCTCACAGAGGTGACAGTAAAGGCTGCTCGCTGCATGGTGAAGACCAACAAGAGGTGCTGAGGTCTAACCACAGAGAACAGGAAGCGGAAGCACTTACTGGTCAGCCCCAGCTGCACATTGGACTGTGGAAACCACTCCCCAGCAGTGGTTTCTCAAGAGAGACCAGAAACCTAAATTTTTATCTGAAACCCATATTCTCATAAAAATAGGGAACAAAGTAAAAGTTTGTTGAAACATTAGATGGTGGAAACAAAGACATCTGTGAGCTGCCAGCTTGTAACCTCTAAATAAAAAGGCTTCCTTCATCTGAACAGGGGGACCTATCTCAATCTGAATAATGGATTTATGTCCCTGTCTGTGATTCTCACAGGCCTATGAGGATCTGGATAGGACAGAGCACTCTTAAAAATGTATAACCTGACAAAGCAAGTGGATTCAAGATTAGTTCATGTATGTTAATGTGGGCATACAGATATTTCTAGCAGTAAAATTTTCCAGATCATCCATTTGAAAGGTAGCATTTGACTGAACAATCCAATGGCACATGATTTCAGAAGCAAACATAGCTCAAGATCATTCAGCCTTCCCACTCTGGCTTGAGAATACCACATTTCTAAATATTTTGCTATGCTTCTTTAAGAATTTCTAATCTGTATGGTTATATAAACATGAAGAAGCACAATTTCTATTTCTTCATCCCTAAATCAAACTCCAGATTCTAAAAACAGAAATCATTTTTTGAGCTCTTGTCAAAAAGCAAAGGGATGTGCTCAAAAGTCAATCTTGGTTTATTTTGTGGGAATTTTTATTCTTTCAAAAAGAAAAGGGAAAAGAAAACAGGGTTTTTTTGGACTTGCAACATGTGACTGCTTAAGGCAGGTCTCTAAAATGCTGTTCATCATCACAGGGCCCAGAGCCTTGTGTCCAGTCCCTGTATATGTACCCAGCCCAGCCTTTGTGGCAGATCTTACTGGCTCTTCAAGGAAGCAGCCACAAACTTCCTATCATCTTTCACTTCCACAGAACACATTTCCCCACTCTTACTCAACCTACCTGCTTCACTGCCCAGGTACATGGCCTCTCAGCAGTCACAACAGTAAAAACAACCACAACAGGTATAAACCTGATACACTGATACACTATTAAAGTCCAGAAAGCAATCTTGATAAATACTCCTTTGTATTGGAACCTAGCCATAGGTTTCATTTATTGTAGTTATTTCTTTTATAGTGTACAAAGAGCCTTAAGAAACATAAAATATTGTTAACTAACTATAAATGTAATTTTTAACCCTTTAGTTTTTCCTGCTTAACCTCAATGGTCAAGAACAGCAGCAATGATAAGAAGGATCATTGCCTCAAAGCCCTTATATGCATTCTAGGCTTGTCATATACTGGCAGTAAAGGCAGTATTACTCCATTTTTACAAGTGAGCAAACTGAAGCACAGTCCACAAACAAAGTCTACCTGGATCCTAAGAGCAAGCTCTTTCAAGACACTTATTTACTTCACACACTGAATGCATACCCAGATTTACTGTTTGCCATGTAGCAATAACTTGGCCTTGACTCTATAAAATGGGCCCAAGAAAAATATTCCATGTAAGTTGTGGGAAACAGTTTATTATTGTGGATCCCACTGAAAGGAAGTCATTTGGATTTACTTTTGTGACAGAGTATAACACTGAGATGTTAATATATGATTGACTTTGAAATGGTCTGAAGCATCGCTTCAGAATGTGGTGCTGCTGGAGGGAACAGTTTTCAATGGCATGAACCACTTCCACCCTCTTCCCCCATATCTCTATGGTACAGAAGTCTGAGTTACTTCACATGTTGCCAAGCAAATTGCCAAGTGACTTCCAGAGCATGACAGTCGTAAACAATACTCATTCCTCTTCATTTCTCATTTTTGTTGTGTATCTTTTTCTTCTCGTCTCTTCCTTTCATTCATCTACAGTCATTGTAATTTCTACTCAGCAACCAGTTCAATCCCTGTGGGGGATTTACATTCCACTGGACAATCTTTTTGGACCTATCATAGCCACTGTGATCAGCCTAACTCCAGAGATCCTTGAAGGTAGATCTTTTTAGTCTCTAGTTAGGGTTCAAATTGTACACTCTGGTCCAGGTTTATCCATGTAAGCTAAACAGCTTTACATGCCACAATAATTCTGAATTTGGAGATAGTCTAATCTATCTCATTTCAACATCTCTCATCCCATGAGGCCACTTAAAGCAAATTATGTGAAAAATACATAAAATGTAAAAGAAACATATACTTTTATTTAAGATCTAAATGAGTGTCATCTCCTCCTGCATAAGGCCTTCACTACCAGCTGCACATTTTTGGAAACAGTTTATGAGTATATCCCAACTTTTTCCACTAGATTGGCAGCTCCTTCAGTCCAGTTGCTTTTCCATAATTATCACTATAATCTGTTACAGATAGCATAGTGCTAGATAGGTCTACTCAACGAGTGCCTGTGTATTTTTTTTTGCATGTATGTGGCTATTAATGTGTATATATGAAACTAACTTTGGCACTGAGAAAACACTTATATACATAAATGGATTAGTCACTTACTGAAATTTCAAGTCTGTTACCTACAAAACACGTACACAGGCATTTTTATTCAACATGTTTTCTGTTAAGTGTCTAAAGTTATTGTCATGATACAAAATCATGTGTAGAGCTCAATATATAATTTGTCCAAATAAAGAGTTGTTTCCTAACTATAATTTTAGAAATGACTTCTATGCTAAATTTTATTAGAAAAGAAATCATTTACTCACCCATTGATGTACCCTATCATTTAACAACAATGAAATTCTTATTCTCCTCATCTTATTTTTACTTAAAAAGTAACCTGCTATGGCCAATTTTAACCTAACTTTTTGTTGTATGATATCTCAATCTTTTTATAGTGAGCAAGGTTTTATTAAACTGTAACATCATTAGCATATTGTTTTGAAAGAAAAAAGTGGCAGTTAAAATCTTATTGATGAAAAGTTTGCTGCTCAAATAGCTAGTGTCATTTCAACATGTCTCAAAATAGATCTAAAAGGTCATGTTAGAAATTTTTCTGAGTAACTTAGTATATAAAAGAATTAAATGACAGGAACAATTTGGTAGAAGGCTGTTTCAAATGTATCTGAGAGGAGAGATTTCTAAATTCTACTCTATGTTAAAAAGTGAGTCACTTTCCTTTCTCTTAAAATAAAAAAGTTGTCAACAGGCTGGACTTTTGCATCTTTCAGGTATATGTCTGATCAAGAATTGAGACTATAAAGATTTCAAATAATTGCAGACTTTCACATTTCTTTTACTTGTACAGTAATACCAAGGAGAGCTGCTGTCCTAAGTGCTGATGAAATCTCTGCCAGCCCTATCCATGATATCATGGTATACTGGACCATGGGAAAAGAAAGGGTAAATTCTTTTGTTAAATATTATTTTAAGGTATTATTTAAAGCTCTGCTAAGCAATGATTCAAAGTTGCTAATGTATCCTTAAGCAAATGACATAATTAACAATGCTCTTCCATAAACTTGATGAGATTTCCATTTTAAAATTAAACTCTCCCTCCTCCACTTCCTTAAATTGCCTTATGGCCAGTATCACAGTAATCACATCAACGCAACCCATGCAAACACAAGACTTCATCCTTTGTCTGTCCTGAAAAGCCCCACTCAGCAGTTCGTGCCACAACACCCCGCTGCAGCATCCCTGCACTTGAACTTGGGAACAGGCTTTCCAGGACTGCAGGCAGAGCCCTTACCGCATTCCTTCTGAACCTCATCTTGCCTCTCGGGGGATTTGCTTCTGCCATCTCGCCTATACACAATTACACTCTTCTTCTCCAATTGTCAATATAACATTGATGAAATATGAGCTGCTTCTTGGGGAGGATTTAAAAAACGGCAGCCAAAAATCTCTATCAGACAAAGCTACCGTGGCTGCTTCCATTACCACCGTGGCAACGCTGCAAAAAAAAAAAAAAAATCCACTATCCCTGATTAGTCAGCTGACTGATCCTTCCCTGCTGCTCATTGTAATTTGCAGCTGACACGTTCTCCCAATTACTTAGCCTCACTGAACCTTTTGGATTGAATTGCACTGGACTGCCCAGAATATTGGGCTGGTCCTGAGAGTGGAGGAAGGAAAGACGCACTCTCCTCCAAGCAGTCTGGATGGGACTGGCTTTCTCCTCTGCGCAACTGGATTTTTAAGGTGGAATGCTAAGAATCTTTGTGAAGGTAGTACTAGCTGATCCCTCTGCCTCCTGTCCTAGCCACATCTGTGACTTCCACTTCAATTCTGTGCACTGTTACTTTTTATTACATTCTATGCTGGATTTAAACATTAGAAAACGTTAGTTTGTGAAATTTCACCTTGATAATGATCTAGAAAGAATGCATGTACTTTCTAAGGTGAACAACATCTTTTCCCAAATCAATTTTCTCTTAAAATAGCTTGAAGAGAAAATTCTGAATGTTCCCACTGCAAAGAAATAATAAATGATTAAGGTGAGAGGTATGCTGATTATCCTGATTTGATCACTATACATGTATGTATAAATCAAAACATGGTGTCCCATTAGTATGTGCAATTATTATAAGTCAAATCAATAATGATTTATAAAATATGCCTTCTAATTATTTTGAAATATAGCCTAACTGCTTTCAATTATTTTGGAATTCTAAATTCAAATCTTCAAATTAAATTACATTAAAGTTATTTAGGGCCAGCCAAATAACTCAGTGGATTACAGCTCCTGAAAGCAAGAGCAGAGGCTGGGGGTTCGATCCCTGGGACTGCAGTGCCAGGCCCGCCCCAGGGATGCACTGAGACAGCAATTGAGACTGGGCATAGTGGTGCACAACTGTAATCCCAGCTCTTGGGAGGCTGTAAACAGGCGGATCACTATGAGTTTGATCTAGTAGTGAGAGGCTGAACATTTTATAGACCCTTCCCTAAAATACATAAAAAATTAAATTACATGCTTATTTCATAGACACTGATTTAAAAAATGCAACACAATTACCTGTCAACATGTTATTCCCTTCACTAGAAATCCCGAGTGCCAATTTTTGCTCTTGACATTAGCTTGTGTCCAGTATTTAAATTTATTTTAGTGATCAACAAGTACTGATGCATGATATGTAATTAATATGCTGTTGAGCATGTGTACAGAAATTATATAAAACAGAGATATTTAAGATGTTCAAAAGACACACAGCTAAGCAACTGATAGCCAGTTACAGGTCATGAAAATTCCCTACTCATGACTAGCACCATCATTTTGGGAGAAAAGACAAGAATGGACAGGAAAAGAAAAGAAAAGGTCTTGAGCTTGAAGCGCTTCACTGAGCATAGGGAGTGTGCTAAGACTGCCCCAGCCCTAAGAACATAACAGGGGAAGTAGTCCTGCCCAAGAAACAAGTCCTTACAGTCTATTGACCTTTAAGTGATAACATCAATACCTAATCTTACATTTCCTTTTCATGGAAAGAAGACTTCTGTTCCAAGTAAGCTATTTGATTAATAGCAGCAAAATTTTACCAAACAACTAGTGTCATGTTCTGATTGGTCAGACAATGAAAATTAATTTAATCAAGCCAGTCAATGTTACCCAAAGGTTAAAATCGTTAGGCAGCAAAGAATCTCTTCTTGTCAGATATTCTACATTTAGTATGGAAGTGATGATTATAGGTATGGACCAAAATGTATTCGACAAACCCAAAGAACAACCTAAAAAGCCACAAGGGAAATAGCTTTTATTTTCTTTAGCTCCAACAATAGGGTTCAGTTTTCTATGAAAGACAGATTTACTCACTCCAAAGAAATTCTACCTTATCCTAAAAATTACTGAATTTAGTTACATACATAGAGGTCAATGGGAAAATCATAGAAATAGTAGCTAATCAAGGTCTCAACAGGAATTTATGAAACTCCAGCTTTTGCTCTGGATCTTTTGGTTGCTTAACTATTTGACATTTTTATCACATAATCTTCCCACAATGCATATATAAATTTAATTTCGTCACCTATGGGGCAATTTTACTGATACTTGCCTACATGAAAAAAAACTACAGGAAAATATTTTGAGTGTTTTTGCTACAAATAAATGATGAATCTTTGAAGAGATAGGTATGCTTACTCTGACTCACATATACAACATGCACATGTATCCAAATGTCATGTGATATCCCATAAATACATACAATAATTAGTTTTTATGTCTCAGTAGAAAAAAATTTAACTCCCTACTGGATCACATATTGCTCAGTTTTCTGATTTAAGAAAACTGTGACTGAAACAAAAAAAAAATGTTAAGTACAAGGAAAAATATTGCAAGTGGTTGATGATGTGGGAATCATAAAGAAAAAAAGAAAACATTGCTTACCAGAAACTCTGGTCTGATAAAAGGAGGGACCCACATGAAACTTCCACAGACAATTCCAATCTTATCAGCTCAGGAGTCTGTGAGCTCTTTATCACCCTCATTTTTGGAGGGAAGGGACTATTGGGAAATTGAAACTAGGGCCTGTGTACTGAACCATCTCCCTGAGCCTTTCTTTCATTTTTTTTTTTTTTAATTTGGAGATAGACTTTTGTTAGGTCACTAAATTACCCAAGATGAGCTAGAAGGCAAGATGTTCCTTTCTCAGCCTCCCAGAGCACTGGGATTATAGGGGTGAAGCACCCATGACAGTGTCTTACAATGTGATGGCATCCTGGTAGCTTGATAATGTAGAACACCATCTTGACTGTGGACACAATTGTATTTCTCATGTTACAGTTTGTAGGAACACTGTTCCTTTCTCCTCCTTTCTCTTGTCTCCTGTTTACTGTCTCCTGCCTTCTGTCCCTGCTGCGGTCAGCTGGAGAATAAAGTTCCAGTATGGCAGATATATCTTTTCATAGGTGACTTACTTCCTTACCTTTTCCTATAAAATACACAAGTCTAGAATGATGTACACCAGCTGAAGTGTTAAAACATGCTTATTTGTGGGTGGCAGGATTACTTACTATTATTTCAAACATTCATCTTTATATCTTTTTCCATAAAAATGAGGATACAACACAGCTATTTCCATTTTTTTAATCCCTATAAAAACTTGCCTTTCTCTAAGAAGACACACAGAACCATGGGGCTTTGCTCATTGATCATTCCTTCACATTCAGTTTGGCATTAGGTGATTTTTTTCACCATACTCATTGTCATTTTTTTTTTGTTTTGTTTTATTTTGGTTTTTCCTTTGTGGTACTGGACATTGAACTTGGGAACTTGTGCTTGCCAGGCAGGTGCTTATGCCACTGAGCCATCTCTCCAGCCCCTGCTGTACTCTACTGTACAAGACCTTTTTCCCTTCTTATTACCATAGGTTTTTACTACCTCCATTAGTATCTAAATAATCCATGCTGCCCAAACAGAAAGTATAAATGAAAACAAAATTAATTGCTGCACAGTGCATAGGCACTCACTGAGATTTTCTGTAGAGAGATTCTGAGAGATGCCCACGTATCCAATCTTCGATCCAGAATGAGGGTAAACTGGGAGTCAGATTCATTTCGCCTATAAGATAAGAGGAATTAATGATGTTCTGTTAGAAATAATCAAAATCTTCTATATATGTCTTTAATTTTGAATACTTCATTCTCATTTGATATTCAAAGACAAATTTAGTATTATAAGTGCTATCTTAAAACACCAATTTAGTTCTCCTTTCCTCTACTCTCTACTTAAAATTTTCTTTTTCAACACTACTGCCAAACTTTAAATAGGAAAGGGATGATGTAATGAAGATAGGTCACTAAAACGGAGTTAGATTATTGAAACCTTGGACATGGGAAAACCCAAAGGTAGTGCAGTCTTTCATGGCACCAAATTTAACTTCATGATGAATCATCAAAAGTTAGTGACCCATTCAATCAGAAAAATACTGTAAAATACATTTTGTGTTTCTGGGCTGTTTCTTGAGGAAAATAAGTTTAACGGACAATGTAACTTATATTTGCCCTAAAAAGATCACCTTTCAGCTTCAGTGAGTACACTATAAATCATTCTTCTAAGAGTTAAGTTTTTTCTGCATCTGTTACCACCCTAGATTTACATTTTCTTCTTCCTCAGAGCTAGTAATTGGAAAATGCTTCCCTGAAAAAGTTTGTCTTCAACATAAAAAAATCTAATGCAGCTTTTTAAACTTTCCACTATAATGCACGCTAGTTCCAAATAATTCTAATATCTATTCATAATTGATCTCAATAATATTATATTTAATTAGCTAATAATAGTAGCTATGCTAAGCCATTATTTAGTTACAACTTTCAAATGGACATTTAATATAAAGCAAATTGAAACTATGTAATGAAATACTATACCTTACAATAGATGTCAGATAAATAAGCACTTTTGATATTATTTCTTCGGGTATACATTTGAAGTTAAAGTTTTCTGGAAATGTAATAAGCCAGGCATTGTCCCTTCCCTGGCCCCCTAAAATAGTGGAACAAAATCAACCAAATTAATGGGCATGACAACAGCATAAGGAGGAATATTTCAGATTTAAAGACTGTTTGGAGTCAATGAAGCTTCTTTAAGGGTGATGATTTCCACTTAAACCAAAATAGCACTGAGCTCCTAGCACTTTAAACACTGGCAGATTTCATGAAATACATATATATATATATATATGCATGGCTGAAGAGACAGCTGGCCACCCAAGTTGGACGGCTAGGGGAAACTGGGAAAGAACTATGATGCTAAATTCTAAATGACTGATCAGCAGCCTGACAAGTAGAAAATGCATAACAACAGCCTGATAAAGTCATGATGAGCAGGAAAAGCTACATGGTATGATCTATAAGAAGTAAGGAGCTAATGTATTTGTGAAAGAAACAACAGAAGAAATTATAACAGAAGCAGTATAGGAATTTTAGTTCAACACACAGAAAGATCACACATTCTGTATGGGTTAAAATTCAATGTGTAAGATGGATTAGGTTCACAGTACAGGTGGGAGAGAAAAGAAAGGCGGCCACAAGTCCTACCTCCCTGGCCCTTGCACTGTGAAGCTGAAAGGCTTGCATCCTTGCATCCAGCATTACCACAACCAGGTGTGTAACCCCTGCCCCTAAGGAAGCGTGTATCCAGGGATTGTAGGTGAAGGTGTCCTGAGCTCATGTCCACAGAGTTCTAGAAAAGAGATGAGTGGGTTGGCCAGATAGTTCAGTGGCCTAAAACGCCTGCTTAGACAGAGTGCAGTGGCCAGAGTTTGATCCTTGTTGTGCCATGCTGGTCCTGCTCTTGGGGCATTGAAATGGGGATTGACACTGGGTGTGGTGGCACGCATCTGTAATACCGGTACTTGAGAAGCTGAAAACAAGAGAATCTCTATGAGTCTGATCTACATAATGAGACCCTGTAGACCCTGTCCTAAAATATAAAAAGAAGAAAGAAGAGAGAGACAGAGAGAGAGAGAGAGAGAGACAGAGAGAGAGAGAGAGAGAGAGAGAGAGAGAGAGAGAGAGAGAGAGAGAGAAGGGATGAGTGTTACAGGATTTCTTAATCAGGAATCATCCTGATCTTTCATTTTGGGGTAAATTAGCATGTTGCCACCTGTCTCTCCACCTAATTCTGTAGCTTTACCAGCCTGAAGGATGAGATGCATGGCTGAAAGCCCCCAAAGCCCAAAGGCAAGCATCACATGTGTTTAGGCAGTGTGTCCCATACCTGTGTACAGAGTAGGTGCTCTACAATGTTACCTGCTGAATGCAGTTTGAAACTGAGTATAAGAAAAAAGTTGCAGGGGGGTCTTTAGTGGAGCTCACTAATAGAAATGTTTAATAGATTTAGTTGTAATTCTTCTTTGGCTGCATTTAAGTAACTATATAAAATTTTTTAAATTCAATGTGTAATAAAAATGGGACAAGTGCAAAGGAGTTAAAATGGAATGATAGAAATAATGCAAAAGAAAGCAGAAATGGAAAAAATACCAGAACAAATGATGCAAAGATAAAACAAACACCAACATGGTAGATTTACTTCTAACCATATGATTAATCACGTTAAGTTTAAATAATCTCAACATTACATTTAGAAGTTAAGAGATCATCAAATTGAATTTAAAAAAAATCAAGATTCAACCATATGCTGCCTACAGGAAAATGCACTTTAAATATAAACTACAAATATACTAAAAGTAATGCAAAAATAAGGACAGAGAGAGCACCAGGAAAACTGCAGATCCTCTGCATCAGGGCAGAAAGCATTGAGGATGGTTCAGTTCAGAACATAGTTTAGAGTATACTGAAGGCCAGCACCCTTGAGACCCTGGGTTTCATCCCCAGAACTCCTCCACCCCAATATTATCAGTGTCTTCTGATGTTTTGTATTATTGGGTGCACGTGTTGGTTTTTTTTTTGTTGTGTTTTGTGTTGTTGTTGCAGTTGCTAGGGCCTCCTACATGTTAAGCAAGTACCCAGGGGACACCGCCAATTGTAAGTAAAATCACAAATTTTAAAAGTGAACCTAACATACCACTAACTTTACTAAGACAGAAGAGTAACCCACACTTATCCTGGAGGCATCCATTCCAAGATCCTCAGTGGCCTGAAACCAAAGACAGTATCCAATCCAGTGCAAATGATTTTCCTATATGCCGTGCAGGGTTGCATCCAGTACCAGAGTTAACCTATCTTTCCGAGCTCTATGCTCCTCTGCAATATGATATCTTTTGGCAGTGCTATGAATGGAACCCTGGACCACAACAGGCTGGGCAACCAGTGTATCTCTGAGTTGCAGCGTTAGGCTGCGCATCACTATTTTTGCTCTTTAAGGCCCTTGTTAAGAAAAAATAAAAGACTTACATAAATCCAAGCATTGTGATACCATGTCAGTCAACCTGGTGACCAAGGTGGTTAGTGAGTAACGAAAAGTCTGGTCATTTATACATAATCATATGCTGGAGGAAAGGATGATTCACACCCTAGGCTGCACCAAGTTCAACAATAAATTTCACTGCATCACTCAGAAGGCCGTAATATTAAAAATATGAATTGTTTCTAGAATTTTCCCTTCAACGTTTTGAGACCACATTTGATCATGGGTAACTGAAACTTCAGAAAGCAAAACTGCAGATAAGGAAGCAACACTATGTCATACATTTTTGTCCTCATTTAAAATTGAAATACTGGCTTACAAAAAAAAATACGGGCTTACAACTAATTATCAACTAATTATCATTAAAATCAGAGGCCAGACTGAAGTGTCCAATTAGGATCACCTGTAAAGTACATGCTTGTTTAGTAAAATGAGCAGGAGAATGTCATTTCAGGAGAAATAAGTATTTAAAGGTAATGTTAGTTTCCCATATTTTCAACACACAAGAGGTACTCATTTACATAAAAGTGATATTACATATAATGGTAATTTTTTCTTTTTTCAGTTTATTACAAATATGTTTAGTAGTATAATTCAAATTACTCTAATGCTTACAAAGAATTTGCCTTTTTTAAACAAAATTTTGCCAAGATTCTGACAAGGAACAAAAGGGCTGGGATGCTTTACCCTAATTACACCTCTAAAATATACATAAATGTACACTGGGGACATAGCTCAGCAGCATAAGTGCCTGCCTGGCAAGCACAAGGTTCTGAGTTCAATCTTCAGGCCACAAAATAATTAAATAAATAAACAAACAAAAAAATAAAATTATATATATATATATATATATATATATATATATATATATATATATATATATATATATATAGTTTTTTAGTGGCATTATTTATAACAAACCAAAGGCAGAAGCAATCCAGGTACTGTTATCTGTCAATGGAGGAGTGAATAAACAATATGTAGTATATACAAATAATGGAATATCATTTGGCCTTAATAAAGGGAAAAAATATGGCATATGAAGAAACATGGATGATATGTAACGGCAGTATGCTAAGTGAAATAAGCTCCTCACAAAAGGATAAATGCTGTACGATTTCATTTGTGCTGCATATCTAGAATCATTAAATTCACTGAGATAGAAAGACAATGGCCATTTCCAAGGAGAAAAAGGATGAGAGAACAGAAGGGAGAGTTACTATTTAATAGGTACCATTTCAATTTTGAAAGATTAAAAGCATTGTGAGGATGTAAAGTGGTAGTGGCTACACCAAAATGTGAATATACTTAATCCTGCTGAACAGTACTGTTATAACTTGGGAGTGGTAAATTTCCTAACTTTATGATTTTTATCAGTGCATATTTTGAGTACATAATATTTATTACGTGTATTTTACCACACTATTCAAAACTCACATAAACACATATATGTATTTGAGAAGATTAAGTTTCTTTATCATTCATAAGTGAAATTGTAACAATAGTAAATACAAACTGCACAATTCCAGTGACTGGCTAAACATTTCCAGTAACTCTTTAAGTAATCAAAGATACAGAGGTGAAGAAAAGGCAAATCTCAAGTAAGCTACCTGTACTACTACCATCTCACCTAGCCTGCACTTCCTAGAAGACAGCCATATTCCTCCCTCGAGGGCATCTGAACATATATGTATACCTATGTTTATAGCAGCACAATGTGTGATAGCAAAATCTTGGAAACAACCAAGATGTCCATCACATGAAGAATGGTTGAAAAAGATGTGGTATTTCTATAGAATGGAGTATTACTCAGCTATTAAGAATGATAAGTTTGAAGCATTTATACTGAAGTGGATGA
>PVKA01018351.1:5135-44149 GCA_004027165.1 Ctenomys sociabilis
TTAACCATACAGATTCGATAAATTAATACATTGCAAACTGTTTTCATAACGTTTTGGTATTGTACAAGGTGCATACATGATATTATATTTACAGATATTATTTTAGCAGATATCTCTTATCAGTGAATTAAGAGTGTAGCTGCTTACTTATCTTATTTTTTATACCTGAATTATATCAAAAATTCAATAATTATTTTCCGATTGGATGACCATAGTACTAGAAGCTGACTTAATATCCTGTCCAACCACCATTAGTGCAGAACTTACCTCTCATAGGATTATGTAGAAGCACAGCGTTATCTATCCCAACTGTACTGTCTATACACACACATCAGGATTTTTTCTTTCTACACCCCTTCCTTTGTCTACACTTGTCAAAAGTTGGCACTCCATTGACATTCAACTGACTTAGGTGCTTGAACTCGACACCACAATCCAACATAGTCCAGCATTCTACAACCATAGTGAGTTATTCAAAGAAATTGTCGACCATAGCCATTTACAGCTCAGCTTAATATTATGGCCTCACGATGTACTCCAGAAAGAATGGTCACATCTTTAAAGACATTCAGTGGGCTTCCAAAACTGCTTCCATAAGTGAAAACAATGGTGGTGTCAGTCAGTCCTAATGGCAATGCATCTTACTGTAGCAGTTCTTTTTATTTGAGCACACAGTGTATTTTCTGATTAGTTTTGGCATTTATTGCACAACCACCAAATTTTTGTTAGCATCTTTTTAAAGAGACTTAATCTTATCTATACAGTTGTACCAATTGATCTATATTCACTCACTACAACTATTGCTTTGCACTTCTATGTTTTACGCAGTGGTTTTGGTGTAAAGGATCACAATGCTGTGCCTAAAAGGCATAGCCTTGCACTTTATGGAGTTCAACTCACTCGCATAAAGTTCATGTGCCAAAGCATAGTCAGATAAGTATGTCAAGAAAGGTAACATTCCCCTAAGGTAACCCGAGTTGTTTTATGTGGATGCTGTGGGTGCAGAGAGGGTCAGCAGTAAAAGTAGAAGCAGGAGCCTCTGGGGCATGTGCCTCTTTGGTAGGACAGGCCAGGGCTGCCCCTGCCCCTCGACAGCGTTTCAGCTGCTGCTTTTCTCTCGCATCTGTTTTATCTTGTGGGGTTGCATATGAGATTCCATTTGCCAAAAGATTCTGCTCAAAGAACAAAAGGAAAAGCTTTAAAACTTGTTGACCTAATTACTGAGCTTCATTTTATTCCTTAAACGTGATGAAAAACTACTTTAGAACTATGTAAAAATCCTTTGATGTCCTGAAAAAAAGTTTTAAATTGGTTTCTATTTTAAAAATTGGATTTGGACTCACTGTCATCTTTAGCTGTGCTTCCCAGACATCGTACTACACCAGCAGCACCCCTCCACTTACTGCATGCCCCACACCCCACTCCAAGAACACAATGTGACTGCCTTTCAGGCCTGACATCCGAGCTTCTTAGGATGACCTGCCTTCTTAGTCACAAGAGTCTGGACTGGATCAGTGACCTTTATTCTTCCAGGATACTTGCAATTATGGCTCACAATTTTTATCAGTTTCTGAGGGCTTGGACAGAAAGACATATGACTGCAATCATCATTTTATAGGATAAACACAGAAGCAGGCTTACAGTTAAGGACAGAAAAGAATAGCACAGATGAGATGTACAGAAAAAGGTAAGAGGCATGGCTACAAGACTGCAGACAGTCAACTTCTCTGACTTTGAGGCTCTAATTTTGATGCTTCATGGTATCCAGCTCTAAAATGGGTTTTTGTTCCTTTTGTCTGCAATCCACAGACCCCGCAGTTTCTTGTTCACTTTCCCAGATTATCCTTCCTCTTTTTGCTCATATGAGTAATTTTCTGCTTTAAAGTCTGTGGGTACAAACAGGGTTTCATTAAAGGTAGTGAGCTACATTTGCAAATGCTTATCTCTCTCTGAAGCCCTGTAAATACCACCAGCTCCTAGGCTCCACCCTGAAGGTGTCAGAGGTGGTTTCATGCAATTTTGTTGTCTTCTCTCTCTCAGGGATGCTTGCCACTTGCATAATCATGTGAATGCCACAGCCACCTCCACAGTTTGACACCCCAGTAATAACATCAATATCTGTGTCTGTATTTGCTATAAAATTTCACCCCTCAAATTCTCTCCTAAATTCACTCCTATTAAACTTTAAAAAAAATTTTAACCAATTATTTATTTATGTGGAACAGGGATTTGCTTTGCAGCTCAGACTCAGAGTGATCTTCCTATCTCAGCCTCCCTGGCTCTAGGATTACAGGAATGCACCACCATGCCTGGCTTCAGTGGATGGCACTGCAAGGGGCCAGCATGGCTGGACTGGCATAGTATACTATGCTGGGGATTGAACCTGGGTCCTTGCACTTGCCAGGCAGGCACTTACACCACTGAGATATCTCCGAGCCTCCTATTAAACTTTCAGCTATTTTACCTATCCATGCACAAGAAGCTTTAGGATACAAAAAAAGAGTATTCACATTCAAACCATTTTCCCCAGTCCAAATTTTGCTGATAAAACTTATTTAAAATCTTAGAAATCTGTTAAAATTTCCAATGCAAGGTAGAAACCTTGAAGTACTTATTCTTAAAAAGTCACAAGTTGAAGCCAATTATTCAACTTCACTTTTTAATTTGAAATAATAAGCTTGCAAATATCAAAACATCTTCCTCCCTTTCTGAACATCGAGAATATTATGTAGCAAAAAAAATGTCTCCTTTGACACACAAATATTAGTGTCTTGGTTTTGAATCTTAAATACCTTAAAACCACATTCTGAATCTTCTTGAGGCTTAAAATGCAAACTTATTACAGAGATAATTACTATCCCACTGAGCGGGGATTTCTCTAGTCAGAGATTGGTGACAGAATAAATGGATAGGTAGATGTGTGTATCAAGATTCCATTTCCTCACACCTATAACCCAGAAAATAATTGAGACACATATTTATATTTTGTCACACTCTTCTGAATCCTTCATGAGCAAAGACAGCTGTAAGGAATGTCTCATTTCACACCATGAATACTGGCAAGTGCCATGTCTCAGTTATTCTTCTAGAAACCTGTTAGCTCCTTCTAAGGCAAAGTCCATGGTACCCCAACCTCACCAAGCTCGTGAAATGTACTATGCTTTTCTTATACCAAGTTCTGCATTCTGTTTTGAGATAGATTTAGCTAAATGTATGTGCTACTCTTTTCTCTGAACTGTAAGCTATCTAAGGAAAGGGACCATGTCTTATTAACTTCGTATCTCAAAATTTTGTATTTTTCATGCATTTAGTACAAGGTCTCCAAGGTCTCACTACACAGATCAGCCTAGTAATGATCCTCCTCTTTTCAGCCTCCCAGTCCCTGAGATTACAGGTGTGTACCACGATGCCCAGTCTCAATCATCATCTCAGTGCACCCTGTGGGCGGAGCCAGCACTACATCAAAATGTTATTAAATGGAATACTCATCTCTGACAATACAAAACGAAAAAGGGAATACAAATGAAGGACCATTTCGTATCTGTATATACAAAATAGGATTGATATACAAATACTTTCTCTTAATTCAATGAAAAGAAAGATTTGTATTAATAGTGTTTGGACAGGATATCATGTCTACATCTTGTACTATGAATAACCACTATGAAGACAACAATATGCAATGTATTAATTAGTAAAGCTGTCCTACTAGTCAGTTTTGAAATTGTCTCATTGCTATTTGTTTCTCAATAGAATTAATTTTAAAATATTCAAATGATAATAGGTTGCAATAAAAATATTTATTTGAGTGGTAAAGCTTTTGTGCTGAATGTTTAATGAGTAAGAAAACTATGCTTATTCAGTTTTGTGGTCAAAGTAAACTGGATATTCCAGTGCCAGCCCTGCCCCTGGAGCACACTGAGATGGCAATTGAGACTGAGCGTGGTAGTGCATGCCTGTAATCCCATCAGTTAGAAGGCTGCAAACAGGAGGATCGCTACAAGTCCAATCTACACAGTAAGACTCTGGAGACCCTGCATAACCTGTCCTAAAATTAAAAAAAAAAAAAAACAGTAAACTATAGAAACTTGAAACAAGCAAAACAACCACTATGGCAGTTTTTCACAGGCAAAGTATACCTGTTCTCTCACTCTTTTTATTATATAGTGAAAGAAGTCTAAATTATGGATTGCAAAAGAGAAAACAAAACATTACTAAAATGTGTCACAAACTTAACTCATGCACTTCATTCAAAACATATTTCTGTGTGAGTGAGACCACCCGGGCCACCAGATCTTGAATCAACCCAGAGAGCAGGTCCAGCATAGAAGGGCCACCAGATCTTGAATCAACCCAGAGAGCAGGTCCAGCATAGAACCTTTCAGCAGTACTCCCTGCAAAGAGGCTAGAGGCAAAACTCACCCAGCTAATTTTGGAGCAGAACATCTTGCCAGAGTGACATAAAGGGTTCACCTGTAAGGCTGCAGCAGGAAGAAGTGGAGCACAGCAGCCAGACCCAAGCCACATCCACCTGCAGGAGTCTGAACTTCATAGATCCGGACCTGGTGCTAAGGTAATAACTCTATTTGAGCTCTACCTGAAAGGTCAAAAGTTAGTGGTATACAAAATGACAAGGAACAAAAAGCAGTCTCAGGCCCTGAGTCCACCCAGTACAAATGCAGAAGACACTAGCAGAGAGGAAATTGGAAATCCCTGAAATAATAGCGCTGGAAGTAAAGAAACAACTGCAAAAATATACAGAAGAAATCAGATCAGAAATAATTTCTGAAGTAAAAAAAAAGTAGTGATAATTATAATCAAAAAGTACTATTTTTAAAGAATACACTAATAAAAAAAATACAGCAGAATATAAAATGATGGAACCCCTGAATAAGCAATATAGGAAAGAAATAGAATGTATGAAACAGATTCAAAGTGATATACAGGAAATTAAAATCTCAATCATAAGATGGCAAATCTGATTGAGTGAAAGTAAAAATAGACCCTCTGCCTGTAAAGACATCATTGCAGCTAGTGAAAAAGTAAGCAAAGATCTCTTAAACACAACTAGGATGCAGGAAAAAATAATTCAACACCTGCAAGATGATGCAAAGATGAACAATGTGAGACTAATAGGTATCAATGAGAAGGAAGGAGTCAATGCAAATGACATAAAAAGAATATGGGCAGAAGTAATAGCAGAAAGCTTCCCAGATGTGGGGTAACAATCTGACATGCAGTACTGAAGCATATAGAACTCCAAATAACATCAACCCAATTAAAACCACTCCCAGACATATAAGAATCAAGATCCCAGAAATTCAGCACAGGAACAGTATACTAAAAGCTGCTAAAGAAAAGAAACAGATCACGTTTAAAGGGAAACCCATTAGAATAACAGAAGATTTATCTTCACAAACCATCAAGGCAAGAAGAGCATGGAGCAAAGTACTTCAAGTCTTGCAGGAAAACAAATTCCAACCCAGACTGATATACCCCGCAAAACTCTCAAGTATAATGGAGAAGTAAAATATTTCCATGACAAAGAGCAGAATTTCATGATGAAAAAGCCAAGCCTACACAGGCTATTAAATGATGTTCTAGAGAGGGAGGAAAATGATCCCAAACCCATGAATGAGAATGGAAAGAACCCACCAAATAGGGCAAGCAAACACAGGAGACTAAGAGATATACAATAGTAGTCTTTCAGTTATTCGTTTTTGTACAGCACCAAAATATTTCCATCAACACACTCTACAAATGGACTTCTCTTGCACCCTATGGATCATGATTCCATATAGGTCTACAGGGTGGATTTTAAGGAAATGACTGTAGCTCAGTCCCGTGTTAGTTACTCTCCGTGTCCACAACACACTAGAATTTCGTGCGATATCCTATCCCTAAACTGTCAGAAGTGATGGTCATTTATTTGTCATTCCAGTATTTATATTATGTTTTATTCTTAGGACTTCTTTACTATCATGAACATTTTTTCTTGCTTCAATTGTTTTGAAACATTTAATTTTTAATTAATTAGTATTTAATTTTCTGAATATTCCTTAATCTTTTTTTGATCTGCAGAATTTATTACAGATTATGGTGTTGGGAAACAAAAGTAGATCACATTAATGTGTCAAATTTGTGAACTTGTTAAATAAAAATTGTTGACCCATGCCACACAAAAAAGACAGAATCTATTCTGAAAATCAAGGCAATCACAAAGTGATTATTTAGCAACTTTCTACCTTGCTTCATAGACCCCAAAAGGGCGCTGTCCCCAATGAACACTCAGGTAGTCACTGACAACCACCCAGCGATGCAGTGAATTTTCTGCTATTTAGGGAAACATTGGGAAAAACAATAAATTCCTTAGGACACTATTTATTCATCCCCTTTAGTAACTATTAATGAGATTACTTTGCAAAGGTGATTTTTTTTTCTTTTTTTTTTTTTAGTCCAGAAAATCAGTGGACTCCAATTGGCTATGGGATAATTGGAACTGATTAATGAATATTCAATATAAATTAGTAGGCTTGGAAATCAATATTACTTTGAATTTGCATGTGTTAATCAATGTCAGCGAATTAAACAAGAATCACTTAAGAATTTCTGAAACATACACCAATGCCAAGTGGTGGGCATCACAGTCTTCCTACTACGATGGCTCCTGGATTAAGATAAAAGGCATTAAAAGTGATTGCCAGCACCATTTGTTGAAGAGGCTATCTTTCTTCCAGTGATCTTGTTTAGCCCCTTTGTCGAAGATCACATGGCTGAATGTTTTCATAGATGCCTCTGTGACTTCTAATCTATTCCACTGATCCTCAGGTTTATTTTGTTGCCAATACCATGTGGATTTTATCACAGTGGCTTTGTAGTATAATTTCTAGTCAGGAATTGTGATGCCTCCTGCCTTGTCTTTATTGGCCAAGATTGCCATTGCTATTCTAGGTCGTTTGTGGTTCCAAATAAATTTTAGGATTGATTTCTCTATGTCTGGGAGGTATGTTGGTGGCAGTTTGATAGGGATTGCATTAAATATGTACAGAAATTTTGGGAGTATGGCCATCTTCACGATGTTGGTTCTTCCTATTCAGGAGCATGGAATATCTTTCCATTTACTGAAATCCTCTAAAATCTCTTTTCTTAGGGTGTTGTAATTTTCCATGAAAAGATCTTTGGCTTCCTTGGCTAAGTGAATTCCAAGGTATTTCATTTTCCATGGTACTAGTGTAAAAGGTATTGTTTCCATTGTTTCCCTTTCAGTGTGCTTGTTATTTGTGTAGAGGAATGCTATTGACTTTTGAGTATTGATTTTCTATCCTGCTATGCTACTGAATTTCCCTATCAGTTCTAGTAGTTTCCTGGTGGAATTTTTGGGGTCTTCCAAGTAAACTATCATGTCATCTGCAATTAGTGATAATTTAACTTCTTCCTTACCTATTCTTATTCCCTTTATTTATCCCTCTTTTCTAATGGCTGTTGCTAAGGATTCCAAAACTATATTGAATAGGAGGGGTGATAGAGGAAATCATTGTCTTGTACCTGATTTAAGAGTAAAAGAGGGGCCGGGGAGATGGCTCAGTAGAATAAGTGCTTCCCTGTCAAGCACAAGGGCCTGAGTTCAATCCCTGGTTCTGGAAAAAAAAAATGTAAAAGATTTCAGTTTTTTCCCATTTAGGATTATATGGGCTTTTGGGTTGTCATAGACGGCTTTTATCAAGTTAAGATAGAGTCCATCTATTCCAATATTCTGTAGGACCTTGTACATGAATGAGTGTTAGACTTTGTCAAAGGCTTTCTCTGCATCAATTCAGATGATCATGTGGTTTTTAGATTTCTGTCTATTAATATAGTGTATTACATTTATGGATTTTCGAACATTGAACCATCCTTGCATCCCTGGGATGAATCCTACCTGGTCATGTGTGTGATCTTCTTGATGATTTGCTAAACTCTATTTCCCAGGATTTTGTTGAGTATTTTTACATCTATGTTCATGAGGGAGATTGGCTTGTGTCTTTCCCTGGTTTTGGAAACAGTATTATGCTTGCCTCCAGAAATGATTTTGGGAGGACTTTTTCCTTTTCAACTTTATGGAAGAATTTGTGGAGTGTGGGGTTTATGTCTTCTATAAATATCTTGTAGAATTCAGCTGTGAATCCATCAGGACCTGGACTTTTCTTTTTATTATGTTTCATATTTCATTGGCTGTTATTGGCTTATTTAGAGTTGTTATATCTTCTAGGTTCAGTTTTTGTGATTTGTACCTTTCGAGGAATCTGTCCATTTCTTCTGTGTCTTATATTCTGTGAGCGTAAAGATTCTCGAAGTTACTATTAATAATCTTCTGAATTTCTGCTGGGTCTGTGGTGATTTCACCCTTTTCGTTCCTTATTGCATGTACTTGAAATTTTTCTTGCCTCTGTTTGATGAGCTTGGCTAGAGGCTTATCAACTTTATTTAGTCTTTCAAAGAATCAACTTTTTGATTTGTGGTTTCTTTGAACTGTTTTCTTCATCTCAATTCGATTAATTTCTGCTCTAATCTTTATGATTTCTTTCTGTCTTTGAGCTCTGGGTTTTGCTTGCCCTTCTTTTTCTAGATGTCTGAGGTACAATGTTATGTTGGTTTTTTTGTTCCCATTTTGTTTTCCCAATGTGTGAGTTCATAGCTATGATTTTCCCTCTAAGAACTGCTTTCATAGCATTCCATAAATTCCGGTAAGTGGTGCTTGAATTTTCAAGGAATTGTAGATATTGCTGAATTTCTTGTTAAATTCCATCTGTGACCCATTAATTGCTTAGTAGGGTGTTGTTTCATTTCCATGAATTTAGCAGATTTTTCTGGTTTCTTTTGTCATTTCATTCCAGTTTCATTGCACTGTGGGCAGGTAATATGCATGGGATAATTTCTGTTTTCTTGCATATATATATATATATATATATATATATATGCATGACCTCTGGACTAGTATGTGGTCTATTTAGGAAAATGACCCGTGTGCATCTGAAAATATGTGTATTCAGCTGTGGTTGGGTGGAACACTCTCTACATTGTCCACCAGGTCCATTTCTTCAAGCTCTGGTTCAGTTCTGCTACTTCCTTGCTAATTTTTTGTCCGGTTGACCTATCTTTTTGAGATAAGGGGGTGTTAAGGTCTCCTGTTAAGATGGTGGTCTTAGATAGTAGGTTTTTCATGTCCATTAAGATTTGTCTTACATAGTTGTTTGGTGTATAGATATTTATCAGTGTTACCTCTTGCTCTTGAATTTTTCCCCTGACCAACATATAATGACCTTCTTTCTATTGTTTGATAGTTCTTGAAGTTGAGACTGTTTGAGAACAGAATTGCCATGCCTCCTTTTTTTCTGAGGTGCTGTGTCATATAGTATAGTTTTCTATCCTTTGACTTTGAGTCTATGAATATCCTTTTGATTTAAGTGTGTTTCTTGTATACAACACATTGTTAGATTTTGTTTCCTAATCCAATGTGCCAGTCTATTTCTCTTAATTGGTGAATTGAGTCCATTTACATTGATGCTTATAATTGAAATGTGTTTGTCATGATATTTACCTAGTGTTGTTTCCTCCTTTGTATCCTGTGTTTAATTGTCTGTCCTGTGTATTGGGTTTCTTCCATTCTCATTCGTGGAGTTCTGGTCATTGTGGTCTCTCTCTAGAACATCTTTCAGCAGCCTGTGAAGGGATGGCTTTGTCATCATGAAATTCTTTAGTTGTTCTTTGTCGTGGAAGTATTTCACTTATCCATCAAACTTGAAAGAGAGTTTTGCAGGGTATAGTAGTCTGGTCTGAAATTTGTGTTTATACAGGACTTGAAAAACTCTGCTCCATACTCCCCTTGCATTCATGGTTTGTGTACAGAAGTCGGCTGTAAGTCTGATCAGTTTTCCTTTTAATGTGATCTGCTTCTTCTCTCTAGCAGCTTTCAGTATATTATTTTTGTGTCGGATTTCTGGGATCTTAACTATTATATGTCTCAGCGTGTTTCTACTTGGGTTGAGGTTATTTGGTGTTCTGTATGCTTCGGTGACCTGAATGTTGGATTGTTTCCTTATATTTGGGAAGTTTTCTGCGATTATTTCTCCCCAAATTCTTTTTATGTCATTTTTATTCACTCTTTCATTCTCACTGATACAAATCAATCTCACATTGTTCATCCTGGTGTCATCTTGCAGGTGATGGATTATTTTTTCCTGCATTCTTATTGTTTTTAAGAGATCCTTTCTCACCTTTTCACTAGCTGCACCAGTGTCCTCAAGATCTGAAACTTTGTGTTTGTTTTCACTCAGACGGTTTTGTAGACTCATGAGTGATATTTTTAGTTCTTCTCTATCTCTTTGACTCTGTTTCATGCCTTCTATTTCTTTTCTGTATTGCTCATTCAAGGAATCCGTCATATTTCTAATTTCCTCTATTTTTTTATCCATGTCTTCTTTAGAGATAGTTATTAATTCGTTTTCTGCAGAGTTTCTTCCAAGTTTCCTTTCCTCTGTGTATTTTGGGACTTGTTTCTGTATTTCAGATGCTACGATTTCAAAACTAATTTGCACATAGTATCACAGAATACCGCAAATATTGTTAGATTCATATAACTTTGTTTAGTGAAATCTTGTATCATATATAATGTTTTCTTCTCTCACTATTTTGTATTCTTCAAAAATAATAATACAAAGTACAAACAAGAAAATATTTCTTTTTTTGATTTTATATCTTTATGTTCTTCTAGAGCAAATCATGACATTTTGAAGTTTAACCTAATTTCTAAACTTATCAAAATCTACCATTATCAATGAAAGTTTGAATTAGGATTCTTCTAAATGTGTACAATTTTTCCCAGAATAAGGAAAAAAAGAATATTAGACGTGCATATTCCTTATTAGTCTGTTGAAGAACCTCAGGCTAATAGATGAAGTTCTCTAAATCAGTTGTCTTCACCTGCAAAGACAGATATATCTCCTCCACATGACTGAGTGAGGTAAATTACTGCAATATCCAATCTTCAGTGAAATAGCTATTATAATCCCACAAGTTATCATTTCAGGTCAGCAAACCATGAGGAAATAAGTCATCTATAAACCTGGATGTATCTCACATTTTTTTTTCATAAAGGAGCATAACCATGGGTGTGACACTGTCGTCTAGTTTTAGAGTCATCATTTTATTGATAAATTATTAATTTTAATTCTGAGTGATATTGATGAATGCTTAACAGAAAAAATGTAAAAGTAAAGTTGCATCTTCCTATTTTATATAAACCCATCAAAATTTTCAGCAATCAACTGGTTTTTGATGTATAAATCTGAAAAAAAAACAGAAATAAATTCCTACATGAACTACTATCAAAATACTAATAGTATTCTACAAAAAGAAATAATCTTTACTTCAATCACCACACCTAAGATGATCTTCACACGTACATGACAACCTCATGTTCCAAACGCATACATTGCTTATACTGACAATACATCCATTTTGCTTTCTTGGCTTTTTTTCTAGGAAATATTTGCCATGTGGCTGGTCTTGCTGTATTGTTATGAAGTTGTTTTCATATTACATGAGAAGTAGTTAATAGGAATATAGAATATCAATAAAATTTATTGTGTGTTTAGAAAAAACATCAATATTTACACACCAACTGGGTGCCCCCTTAAAAAATTTGAAATATAACATCAGAAATAAATTCCTATGAAAATACCAATTATACCCTAAGAAGACCATTATTTCAAATATCACACATAAATAAAATATCAAATGGGAAATGAATGCTTAGAATAGACATCAACATTTTCACATGTGTGTTTGCTTACCAAACCTAAAAAATAATTCAGATATAAATTTCCATATAAACTACTATGAAAATACCTACAATATAAAAATGAAATTCACTGCAACTGTCATACATAAATAATAAGAAAATAAGATAACAATAAAAGAATTAAATGTGTTAGAGCTTAGAATAGCCATTTTCCCATGTTATATGACTGCTTACAAAACCTGAGATAACATCAGAAATAAAAACCTATGTGAGAAAAGACTTAAGTGTGCTACAATGTAAACACAAAGGGAAGTCTACCACAGAAATAATCCATGCTTCTGCTGTCACAACCAAGTCAGTCTTCACTGGTGACAACAGCATAATCCATACACACGTCTCACTTTACATTAGCAGCATATGTGCTTAGCTTTCCTTTCTTATGTGGCAGGTCATTCTTTTCACATCTCTTATCTTCCTGTTGTGTTACAAGCCTACGGCTATTTTGTAAAATGTGCACTAGCGCAGAAAAAAACAAGCTGTCAGTGAAACAAAATGTCTAAACTGTATGAGTCTTTAGACATCAATATTTTTAGCAATGTATAAAAGCTGTACTTATTCAAGGAATGAAAAGTTGTTTCAATACATAAAAATAATCAATGTAATTAATGGCATTGCTGTTTTATAGGGAAAAACATATAACAATCTCAATGCACAAAGAAAAAAAGTATTTTATAAAATCCAGCATCCTTTTATATTTCAAACTCAACAAATTGGTATAGATTGAAATCCACTTTGCTAATAATCAGCATTTATAAAAATTCAAAGGTTAATAAATAAGTAAAACTATTCCTTTATGCACATGATGTAATCTTAATACAAAATACTAAATCCAATAAAAATTAATTAGGAATAATAACTGAGTTCAGTAGGATTGCAGAACACCACCTCAATAAACAGAAATTGATTATATTTCTGTGTATTAGCAATAAGTACACAAATAAAAGAAAAATAATGCTACTTATAATGACATCAAAAGGAATGATAGTTTTAATCAATTTTACAAAATAGATATACAATTCATATACCAAAAACTACATAGTCTCACTGAAAGAAATTAAAGAAGATCCAAATAACAGAAAAGTACTTATTGTTAATGAACTGAAAAATTAAAAACAGGTAAAATGGAATTCTCCTCCTGATTTATTATCCCTACAATCTCTTCTCTAAATTCCAGGTGGCTATTTCCAGAAATTCGAATCTTAAAACTTTGATTCTTTTTACTATTAAAATGCTGATTTATTTTCCTCTAATCTTTTAAAATATTTTTAATAATTTTATTGAGAAACAATAATGATACAAAACCAATGAGTAGGATAGTTTCATTGATAAATATGCTACATATTGTTGTCTTAGTGGTTATTCACTGTACAAGATGCAAACATGATATCCTGTCCTCAAAAACTACTAGAACAGATTTTTTATTCATTGAATTAAGAGAAGAATTTAACTGTATATCTATCCTAACTACTTTGAATATACAGATAGAAAATGGTCATTCATTTGTATCCCCTTTTTCTGTTTAGTTTTATCAGAGGTTATTCAATTGTCATTTAAATATTTTAGGTGTGTGAATTCAGCAAAAATATTCCAATATAGTCCAATAGTACATAATAGTATTGGGTTATTCATAGTACTAGCAATGTCAGAAGTCGTAGACCTGAGCCTTTTGCAACTAAGCCTATTAATATAGCTTTATTATTTATACTTCATTTTTATACATTTCTGCTGAATGGTTAAGACCAAGACAAAGCAAGATCTACATAACAAGAAATGTAACTTTTGTATCTAACAAAGACATTCAAGTTCTCTCAGGATTTACCCTGAAATGCTGCACCGTAGTTTGTAGATCTTTTGTCAGTGTCAGCCTTGTGGATGAGTCACGGCCATTGCTTGGCCAATATGCTCTCTCTGAAAGCCTGAGAGAATGTTTTCTCTCCATGTGTGTCTCCTTAGGCACACTCTACATAATCAATCATATTCCTCGGTGGCTCCATAATCTCCTTGATCAGAAAATTTGGGACACAACTGAATTACATGATGTTACAGTATAGGTTCAACTATGTCCTGAGTCTTCACTGACCTTAAAGGCTAGGACAAAATGTTGGCTGTCCTTGCAGCCCTTCTTTTTCTGTAAGTTTTGGTCTGCAAACTTAGGTTGTTAACCATCCAGAAAAGAAGCTCGTTATTACCCTACAACTTATGCAGTTGGGTTTAACCCATCTCTCTGAATATCAAACATCTTAGTACAACATGGAACAGATATTTTCCATCAAATATTAATATACTAAACTTTAAGTCCCTACAGAATATAAAGAAAAAAATTTTAAAAAAATATTTTAAAAAGTAGAATAAACAATTGCATATTTTTACAAAAAAAAAATTAGAAATCTAGCCATATACAGCATTGTAGCAAGACAGTCATATGACTTTTTTTCTTGTCTCTTTTTTTCATTTGTTACCCTTTTTTAAAATAAATATTTACTTGAGAGACAGTATGGCAATAATTGGTATGTCATGACAAGCAGCACGTACTTAGAAAACCAGAATGACAAGCATTCCAAGCATGACCTTACTATTACACATTGATATCTTCAATGCAGTTGCTTAGTTCAGATGTATCAGCTTATGTAGTTAGTCAGGGTGAGAGTCCTACCAATTAACTACTAGTTTCACAAACCTGCTGATGTTTCTCAGGATCATTGCCTTTGCCTACCCCTATGTCTTCAAGAGTTCCTCCTACTTTCTCTTCCAGGAGATTTAGTGTTTCTCATTTAATGTTTAGATCTTTAATCCATTTTGACTTTAGCTTAGTGCATGGTGGTAGACCTTGGTTAAGTTTTAGTTTTCAGCATGTAAAGAGACCATTTTTCCAGCACTATTTGTTAAAGAGGCTATCTTTCTTTCAGTGAGCATGTTTGGCCCCTTTCTCAAAGATAAGGTGGCTGAGTGTGTTCATAGAGGCTTCTGTGTCTTCTAATCTATTCCATTGATTCTTGGGTCTATTTTGTTGCCAGTACCATGCTGATTTATCACATTAGCTTTGTAATATAATTTAAATAGACATCAATATTTTCACATCAACTACTTGCTTGTAAAACCTAAAGAATAGCATCAGAACTAAAAATCCTCTGTGAACTACAATGAAAATACCAATACTGCTTTGTAATAAAAGTGTTCTTTGCTTCAATTGTTACACCCAAGTCAGTCTTTCCACATGAAAACTTCCATACACAAGTATAGTTTATCCTGACAGTGCATGGGTTTTGCTTTCTTGTTCTTTCTGTAGGACACATTTGTCATCTTTTTGTTTCCTATTGTCATAGTAAATCTCTAGGATGCTGCACAGCTCACCAGTGTACTCTATAATACATTTGCATAGTTCCACACATGGAAACATTTTATTTTTCCTCTTCTATAAATAATCTGTTATGACAGCTGTTGAGGTAAGCTCAAACTAAGCACCTGCTTAGGCAAGTACAGGGAGTGGGGTTCAATCCTTAAAAAAACATGAACCACTGGTCCCACCCCAGGGCATGCTGAGCCAGCCATCGAGATCAGGAATAGTGGATCACTCTTATAATCCCAGCACTAGAGAGACTGAAAACAGGGGGATCACTATGTGTCTGAGGTGCATAGTGAGACTCTGTACTAAATATGATAATAATAATAATAATAATAATAATAATAGTCTGTTATGAGTGTCAGTCTCAATCTTCTACAGAAACTTCTCCACTGTATTTTGCATTTGTTTTTCTCTTTGTAAACTATTTATGCCATATATGGTTAGGATAGAGCAAACTACAATCATTCGCCAATGCTCTGTGTTTTGTGTGATACTGTAGTGGCTGCACAACTCATCAACAACATCTATTCCATATTTTATTTTGTTGTATAAAGTTTCTATCTCAGTCTTCTGTTTGGTCAAGGTTTCCTTATCAACATTTCCATCTTGGTGCAGTGTTGACATCAGCAGTACCAATTTGTTTTTCTTTGTCATACATAAGGCCAATGTAAATCTTTTGGAAATCCAAAGATTGTATCATATAATTCTCTGCTGTGAAACTGTAACATTTTATTTGACATTTCTGCTTTGTTCCTGCATATAGGTCCTGAACTGGTCAACTTCTGTTCTATTAGCAAATGTAACATCAATTGGAAACTGGTACATAAATTGGTGAATATCACATTCTAATTACTTTGAAAGATGAAAGCAACAAATCCATTTACCATATCATTCATTTTACTACTATATGAATAAAGACCTAATGTCTTAGTTTCAAGATAAAGTCTTAACATGCAATATAGCAACCATTGCTGAATTCCTGTTGGTTTGGTGAAGTTCAGTATCATTAGTAATGCTTTTGGTAGGTTTTTGGGTTTCTTTTAGTTTTTCTTTTTATTTTGGTATCCTCTTTAGTTAATAGTAAATCTTCATGTCTACAAATGCATAAATTTTTATGTCACATTTTGATCCATTGCCCTTCCATTAGTCTTTTCCACTGCAGCAATTACCATGAGAAATCTCTACTAAATACACATCTAACCTATGAATGCTTTCTGTTCAGTTAATATGAAGTCATATTAAATACAATTTTAATATGGCTACTTGTGCCGACAAAATGTTTTACTTGTACCTCAGCCTTTCAGTGTTTCACAGTATACCATACTATTCCATCTGTTACAATTTTCAACAATGAATGGCAGTGCTGACATTCTGTCTAATATGTTTCATCCCTGCCAAGACCCTCACTATATTTTTGAATCTAGTTATAATGTTGTATCATTCTATTTGGTGGTGTGACCTTTTTACAACATTTCAACTAGTCAAATAAGTATTCACATTGCTGCTTTCTTCCTCATCAACTTTGGTTCACATGGCCATTGTCAAAATCATCATCACTATCATCATCCACCCACACCACTCCTTTATTATGAAAATATGTATTTGCTTTTTACCAAGATGGCACAGAAGGTGAAGAAGGAAGCCCCTGCCCCTCCCAAAGCTGAAGCCAAAGCAAAAGCTTTGAAGGCTAAGAAGGCGGTGCTGAAAGGCATCCACAGCCACAAAAAGAAGAAGATAAGAACATTGCCCACCTTCCGCCGTCCCAAGACACTGCGGCTCCAGAGGCAGCCCAAGTACCCTCGGAAGAGCGCCCCTAGGAGAAATAAGCTTGACAACTATGCCATCATCAAGTTTCCCCTGACCACAGAGTCAGCCATGAAAAAAATTGAGGACAACAATACACTCGTGTTCATTGTGGATGTCAAAGCCAATAAACACCAAATCAAATAAGCTGTAAAGAAGCTCTATGACATTGATGTTGCCAAGGTCAATACCCTAATCAGGCCTGATGGAAGGCATATGTTCGACTGGCTCCTGATTATGATGCATTGGATGTTGCCAACAAAATTGGGATCATCTAAACTACTGAATCCAGATAATTAATTCTAAATATATACTTTTTCTTCTCATTAATATATATATATATATATATATATATATATATATATATATATATATGTATGTATGTATTTAACCATAATGGATCATTTTCATCACCCATGCATGTAATCTGTAATGATTCACTTTTGACCTCTTCCAAAATGTGTAAGTCTGGTTTTTATGTGCTATTGTACTGAACTGGGCTAATTCTACCAGAAAAAAAAAATCAAAAGAAAACTTTCTTAAAATAAATCCCAGTGTGGCTTGGGTCTATGGAACCCCCAGTGGTGTTCAGGTAGACATACAAAAAACTATTTAACCAGAACATAAATGTGGGTACAGGTGCCATTTTTACACTTTTACACACATGCACACCTCATGCCTTTCAACAAAGCTTGCTTTCTGTATTCCTCAGAGAAAAGTACTAAGACGTATGGTTTGATACTATTACACTGAAGTACAAATTTACAGTAGAAAAGTAAAGATGATATTGTGGGACCCTCTGTTATGTTCCAAAGGTTTAAATGGACAGATAAGAAACACTTTCCCCACGTAGCTCAAATCACCAAGTACTAGATAATTACAAAGAGACAAGACACCTTGAAAATTCTATATCAAGCAGTCCTTTAATTTTTGGGTCTACTGAACTCTAGTCTCTACCCTTAGAAAAATGTTCTTAACTCATTGTCTTATAGACAACAC
This sequence comes from Ctenomys sociabilis, assembly GCA_004027165.1. Taxonomy (NCBI): domain Eukaryota; kingdom Metazoa; phylum Chordata; class Mammalia; order Rodentia; family Ctenomyidae; genus Ctenomys; species Ctenomys sociabilis. The sequence goes on from PVKA01018351.1 coordinate 23,120, forward strand.
CACAAGAGTAAAGCATCACTATGGAATTGCAGAATTGGAAGAGTTTAAAAAGCAGACATCAGGTAGCCATGTGCACTGAGGAGGGAGGACCCCTAAATCATATGAAGCAAATAGCTATCTATTCCTACTTTCAAAGATCTCCCAGGACTGGACTTTCCCATATTCCTTGATCACCTGTCTCAGTATTTAATCCCTTCTTTCTACTTATGTCCATCTTTATGACCAACTGAACTTTTTCTCTTGTTACAATTTATTTGGTCTCCCATGAAATGAAAGAACATCTGTTCTGCATCTAGCATGTAATAACCTTTCAAATACTTGAAGACAGTTAAATCATGCCTTAGCTTTCCCTCCTCCAAGTTAAACAGCCTTGATCCCGCTGAGCCCTCTCTTAGGACATGGTCCCCATTCCTTACATCACTTTTGCTGATCTTTGCTGGACGTTCTCCAGAATCTCCATGTTCTGTGCCAGATGCAAAGACCAAAATCGAACCCAGCAATAATACCAAATAAAGCAGAAAGATCACTTTTCATTTCTATATTCCTCTCTTGATAAAACAGCCCAACTGGTGTGCTTTACATTTTATCCAAAATATACTGCTCTTTCTAAGTCTCTTTGCTTTGTAATCATGTATGTTATCATGTATGTTATTGTGGTACCTTTCTCCAAAGTTCATATCAGATATCAGGTGCTTCAAATAATTCCTATCAGTAAGGAACAAATTTAGAAGCCTGCTGCTTCACAACATTTTCCTACCTTCTATAAAAAATGTGAAAACAAAATCAAATCATGTAACCCAAGAAATAACTATCAACACTTATATCTTGATGACATTTTTAAAACATGCTGTGCTCATAAGTACATAGAAATCCATCTTATTCTATCTTAAAAATAATATAATCCAATAAAATGTGTAAAAGTTTCTTAAAAACAAAAGTAGAAACAAGAAAACAAGTTAAAAAGCTAAAATTTACAGAAAAATGTATCAATAAGTTCGTAAAAGTGGTTACGAACCTGATATTCAGGTATCATGAATATGGTTTTAGCTTTATAACTGAAATTTACACTGAATTTACACATACATATTCTGAGAATCACATTTGTTTAAAATAGATAAATGTTCTCATCCTGTGGTATATTTCTCTGAGTTTCTAAGTTGTCAGTAACTAACTATTTTTAACTATGGTTAGGTAAAAATATTTGAACCATCTGAACTTTGCCATTACTTTCTGTTTGCATTCATAAAAATATGTGCAAACAAAATTTCATTTCATAAACATGCTAAATCAGAAAAAGATGGTTCCCTAACAAATATACATATACTTGTTTGTACTCATGGAGCTATCACTTAGCCAATTCATTGTTTAGAACGGCTAAAGGAGAAGGATGTAACAAGAAAAACTGTTACAATGATTTGGAGAAATTAATCTGAGGATATTTTATTTTATTTTACAGAGAAACAAAGAGCAATGAGGCTGTATCAAAACTGATTAAGAGGACAGTTTAAATAATAAATACATTGTACATTGTTATCTTCTTATTTGTTATCCATAATACAAGAAACAGACAAGATATCCTGTCCAAACACTCATAGTACAAATCTTTCTACTCATTGAAATAAGTGAAAATAGCAGTACATCTATCCTAACTATACTGTACATACAAATACAAAATGGTCCTTCCTTTGTATCCCCTTCTTTGTTCAGTCCTACCACAGATGGGTATTCCATTGGCATCTAAATACCACAGGAGCATAAATTCGGCAAAACAATTGAACACATACAGCAATCCACAACAGTAGCAGGTTACCCATGGAAGTTGTTGCCTTGAGCAGTTCATAGCTCAGCATATTATTATGGCTTTACTTTATATGCCTCGTTTTTTGTTTTACTTTTCTGCTGCATGGTTAAGACCAAGATAAAGCAAGACCTATATAACAAGAAATGTAACTTTTGTATCTGATAAAGTCAGTCACTATCCCTTAGGATTTATCCTGTAACCCTGTACTGCAGTTTATACATTTTGTCACTGTCAGCCATTTGAATGAGTCACAGTTATTGCTTGAACAATTTGTTCTCTGTGAAAGCCTGAGAGAATGTTCTCTCTCCAGGCAATTTTCTTTAGGCACAATCCACATCATCTATCACTTTTCTCTGTGGCCCCATAATCTCCTTGATCAGAAAATTCGGGACACAACTGAGTTACATGATATTACACTATAGATTCTCCTTTGTCCTGAGTCTTGAAAGGCGAGTGACAAAATTTGACTGACCTTGGAGCCCTACCTTTTCTCTCATTTTTGATTTGCAAAGTTAGGTTGTTAGCTCTCCAGAAGAGAAGTTTATCATTACCTTGCAACATATGCAGTTCAGTTTACCCTATCTGTCTAAGAATCAAACATCTTAAGCATATCGTGGAACAGGTATTTTCCAACAAGTATTGATATGCTAAACTTTAAGTCCCTACAGAATATGAAGAAAAAAATAAGGAATAAATACTTACATACTTTTACACAGAAATTTGGATATCTAACCATATACAACAGTGTAGCAGGACAGTCCTGTAACTTTCTTTTTCTTGTATGTTTTTTTCATTTATTACCCTTAATTTAAAAAAAAAGAAAAAAAAATTTTACTTGAGAGACAATATGCTAATAATTGGTATGACATGACATGAAGTACTTATTTAGAAGACTAGAATGACAAGCATTCCACACGTGACCTTTCTATTACACATTGCCATCTTCAGTGCAGTTGCTTGGTTCACAGGTATCAGTATGTGTAGTTAGTATGGCTGAGAATCCTTCCAGTTAACTGGTAGTTGCTGATGTTTCTCAGGATCATTGCCTTATCCATCTTGTGCATATAAATTTATGGCTTTGCCCTGTCATGTTTCCCAGCTTTTCTCCTTGATCTCTCCTCACTGTGCAATCCTAAAATTCTCATTTTCCTTTTAATTATGCTATAACTTTCTATTATATTTCTTCTTTTAAGTTCTTATACTAGGGAGACTATATGATATTTACATGTGTGGTCTCGTTTATTTTGCTTATAAGTATATCTTCAAGTGGCAGCCAATTAAAAAAGCTTTGAGTTTATCATTCTTTATAGCTGAGCAATACTCCACTGTATAAAGATAACACACCATTTTTTTCAACCATTCGACATGTGACAGGCACCTTGGTTATTTCCAAGATTAGGTTAATAGAAATTGTGCTGCTATAAAGATAGGTGCGTATATATCACTATGATATGATGTCTTCAGTTCCTCTGGCAAAATTCCCAGTAGGGGGATAGCTGGTTTGAATGGGATTTCCAGTCCTAGTTTTCTAAGGAGTCTCCACACTGATTTCCATAGTGGGTGCAGCAGTCTCCATTCCCACCAGCAGAGAGAAGTGTTCCTTTTTCCCCACACCCTCTCCAGCATTTGTTGTTGGTTGATTTCTTTATGATAGCAATTCTTTCTGGGGTGAGATGATATCTCATTGTTGTTTTAATTTGCATTTCATGGATGGCCAGTGATGTGAAGCGTTGTTTCATACTTTTCTTCGGTTCTTTAATTTCGTTCTCTGAGAAGTGTGTGGTCATCTCCATGCCCATTTTTGGGTTGGGTCTTTAAATTTTGGGGCCTTAATGTTTTTTAGTTCTTCATATATTCTAGAAAGCAGACTTTTGAGTGCTTACGAAGATTTTTCCAAATTTGTGGGTTGTCCTTTCACATTGTTAGTAATTTCTTTTGATATGCAAATACTTCTCAATAAGAGCTGGTCATGTTTGTTAATTCTTTCAAATATTACCAATGCGATATGATTTTTGTTCATGAACTCTTTGCCTACCCCTATGTATTTAAGAGTTCGTCCTAATTTCTTTTCCAGGAAATTCAGTGTTTCTGTTTAACGTTTAGATCTTTAATCCATTTGACTTTACCTTGGTGAGTGGTGATAGACTTCAGTCAAGCTTTGCCTTTTGGCATGTGGAGAGCCACTTTTTCCATGACCATTTCTGAAAGAGCCTGTCTTTCTTCCAGTAAGTGTGTTTGGCTCCTTTGTCAAAGTTCAGGTGACTGAGTGTGTTCATAGAGGCTTCTGCATCTTCTAATGTACTCAATTGTTCCTCAGATCTATTTCATCACCAATATCATTCTAATTTTACCACAGTAGATTTGCAGTATAATTTCAAGTCACGAATTGTAATGCCTCCTGTCTTGTCTTTATTGTCTAGGAATGAATTTGCTATTATAGGTCTTTTCACATTCCAAATAAAATTTAGAAATGATTTCTCTAAGTCTAAGAAGTATGTTGGTGGTACTTTCATAGGGATTGCATTAAATCAATACAACAATTTTGGGAGTATGGCCATCTTCACGATGTTGATTCTTCCTATCCCTAAGCAGGGAATATCTTTCCATTTTATGAAATCCTCTACAATCTTTTTTTCAGAGTACTGCAATTTTCTGTGAAAAGAAACTTTGACTTCTTTAATTAGATTAATTCCAATGTATTTGATTTTCCACTGTGCAAGAGGTATTATTTCTTAACTCTGTCAGTGTGTTTATCATCTGTGTACTAATGACTTATGGGTATTCACATTGTATCCTGCTGTAGTGAATTTCTGTATCAATTCTAGTAGCTTCTTGGTAGAGATTTTTGGGTCTTCTAAGTAAAGTATCATGTCTTTTGCAAATAATCATAATTTAATTTCTTCTTTACCTATTCTTATTCCTTTTATTTCTCCCTCTTCTCTAATATTCTAGCTAATGATAACAGAACTATATTGAATAGTAAGGGTAATAGAGGATATTCTTGTCTTATACCAGGTCTGAAAGTAAAACATTTCAGTTTTTCACCATTCAGAGTTATATTAGCCGTAGAATTGTTATAGATGGCTTTTATCAAATTGAAGAAGAGGCTTTCTATTCCAATTTTCTGTAGAACTTTGAACATGAATGAATGTTGGACTTTGTCAAAAGCCGTTTCTGCATTGATTGAGATGATCATGTGGTTTTTAGATTTAGTTCTATTGGTATAACGTATTACATTTGTAGATTTGCAATTATTGAACCATCCTTGTGTCCACGAGATGAATCCTACATGGTCATGATGTATGATCAGACTGGCCTATAGTTTTGTTTCTTAGTTGTGTCTTTACATGTTTGTTTGTTTGGTTTTTAATCAGTATAATACTTACCTCCAAGAATAATTTTGGGAGAACTGTTTCTTTTTCAATTTCATTGAAAAGTTTGAAGAGTACAATTATAACTTCTGTAAATTTTTTGTGGAATTCAGCTGTCAAAAGCCTTGAGTTGCACATGGGTCATTTTCTTAAAAGGACCACGCACTAGTCAATAGGTCATGCTTAAGTACAGGCAAGAAACCAGAAATTATCCCATGCATATTATCTAACCACAGTGCAATGAAACTGGAAATCAGGACCTGACTTTGATTTTGTTGGCAGACTTTTTAATACATTTAGTATTTCACTGCCTGTTATTGGGTTGTTACATCTTCTAGATTCAGTTTTGGTAATTGGTACATTTCTAGGAATCTATTGGTCTGTGTTTTCTATTCTGTGAGTGTAAAGTAGCAATTGACAGTCTTCTGAATTTCCACTGTGTCTGTGATGATTACACTCTATTCATTCCTAATGCTTGTATTTGAATTTTTTCTTTCCTCTTTTTGATGAGGTTAGCTAGAGGCTTATCAATTTTACTGAATATTTCAAAGAACAAGCTTTTTGATATGTGAATTCTTTGAACTCTTTTCTTTGTCTCAAATGAATAATTTCTCTTCTAATCTTTATTTCTTCCAGTCTATGGGCTCTGGTTTTGGTTTGCTCTTCCTTTTCTAGATGTTGAAGGTGTAGCATTAGGGTGTTGATTTATTCCCTTTTTGTTTTCCTAATGTTTCTTTTGTCGTTTATTTCCAGTTTCATTACACTGTGGTCAGATAATATGCATGGGATAATCTCTGTTTTTTTCTCTGACTTAAGTGTGACCTATTGACTAGAACATGTTCTTTTATAGAAAATGACAAGTGTGCAGCTCAAAAATGATGTGTGTTCAGCTTTAGTTGAGTGGAAAACTCCGTATATGTCCATCAAGTCCATTTGCTCCAAATTCTTGTTCAGTTCTGCTACTTCTTTGTTAATTTTTGTCTGCTTGACCTATCTTTTTGAGATAAGGGGTGTTAAGGACTCCTGTTACGATTGTGATATTGGATAGTAACTTTTTCATATCCATTAAGATTTGTCTTTTATAGATGGGTCTTCCTGTATTTGGTGCATATATATGAATGTTTCCTCTTCCTCTTGAATTTTCCCCCTAACCAGTATTCTGTGGCCTTCTTTATCTTGCTTGATAATTCTTGGTTTGAAGTTGAGACTGTCTGAGAACAGGATTGCTAGAGCTGCTTTTCTTGAGGTGCTGGGTCATGTAGTATTGTTTTCCATCCTTTGATTTTCATGCTATGAATTTCTCTATGAATTAATTGTGTTTCTTATGTATAGCATATTGTTGGATTTTGTTTCCTAATCTACTGTGCCAGTCTATTTCTCTTAATTGGAGAATTGAGTCCATTTACATTGATGGTTATAAGTGAGATGTGTTGACATATGATTGACATGGTATTTACTTGCTGCTCTTTACTACTTTTTCTCTTGTGTTTAATTGTTTTTCCTATTTAGTAGGATTGTTCTGTTCCTGTTTTGGAGTTCTGATCATTTTTTTCCCACTCTAGAATATCTTTCATTGTAGGGATGGCTTTTTCATTGTGAAATTCTTTAGTTATTCTTTGTCATGGAAGTATTTCACTTCTCCATCAAACTTGAAAGAGTTTTTGAGTGTATAGGATTCTGGGCTGGAATTTATTTTCACAGAGGATTTGAAGTACTTTGCTCCATGCTCTTGTTGCCTTCGTGGTTTGTGAAGAGAAGTTGGCCATAATTCTGATGGATTTTCTTTTGAATGTGATTTGCTTCCTTTCTCTACCAGCTTACTATTGTTGTGGTGGATTTGTGTGATCTTAACTATTATATGTCTTGGTGTGTTACTAATTTTGTTAAAATTATTTGGCATCCGTATGCTTCAGTTACCTGACTGGCAGATTGTTTCCTCATATTTGAAAAGTGTTCCTCTGTTACTTATCCATTGTCTTTTTATATCATTTGTATTGTCTCCTTCTTTCTCATTGATGCCTATTAGTCTCATATTGTTCATCTTTGCATCATCTTGGAGGTGATGAATTATTTTTTCCCGCATCTTAGTTGTTTTGAAGAAATTCTTTCTTACGTTTTCACTAGCTGCACAAGCGTCTTCAAGATCTGAAACTCTATCTTCACTTTCACTTAAATGGTTTTGCAGGCTTGCTATTGAGATTTTTAAGTTCCTCTGTACCTTTTTTATTCTGCTTCATGCAATCTATTTTTTTCCGGTATTACTCATTCAAGCAATCCGTTGTTTTTCTAATCTCCTCTATTTTTTATCAGTGTCTTCTTTAGAAGTAGTTATTAATTCTTTCACTGGAGAATTTTTTCAGATTGGGTTCCCCCATATATTTCTGGATTTATTTCTTTACCTCAGTTGCTATCTATGAATTCAGAGATTACTTTTTTTATTTCAGATATTAATTCTGCTCTGGGTTCCTCTATACCTTTCTGTTGTTCTTCTTTACTTCTGACCCTACTGATTCATACATTTCAGCTGAGCTAGTGTCCTCTGCACTTGTACTGGATGGGTTTGAGCCCCGAGATTGCATTTTTCTCCTTCTCTTTGTCATTTTGTATAGCAATGACCACTGACCTTTGCTGTGGAGCTTTGGCGCAGTTATAACCTTAGTACCTACTGAAATTCACAGTCAGCTATATTAAGTTTGAGTTTATCGAGTTATAGCTGGCTTGGGTCTAGCTGCTGTGTTCAGCTCCTTCCTACTGAAGCCCCTGGAAGTGAACCTGTTGTGCCCTTCTGGCACAGCAGTGAACCTGTTGTGCCCCTCTGTTCTGCCCTGGCCCAGGGGGCAAAGGGGAGCACAGAAGCTCTGTCACACACTAACAGGACCCGAACTTAGTCTGGATCTGGGGTTCCTGAGAGCATCGTAAAAGTTCTCATTAACTGGGATGGCTTGGGGCCTGGGGCTCTGGAGTGGTGGAGGTGACGTGAAGGCCGGTAGAGGGTCTCACTCATGCATCATGCCTGGGTTTGGGGATGGATGTGACCCGTGTCATAAGGCTATTTTTAATTGGAGAAATTTAGCTTTTAAAAATGTAAAAAAAAATCCTTCTTATTTTCTTCCATTTCCTCTGAACCTCTCTTGGGTACCTGATAGTCTTAGACATTGCCTCCAAAGCACTGAATAGTCTAAACCTGTCCCTCGGAGATCCCAGGCTGTGTCTTTGCTGAACACATGGCCAATACAGAAGTGCAATTTACTGTGTCCAATAACATCTTACCTAAGATATCTGCATATTCTGACTATTAAAAATCTTAATAAAATGGAAAAAAATAAATTTTCAGGTAGAAAAATCTACTTGAATTATGTATAACTTAAAACAAGTATAAGTAAGATACTCTTACAAATACATAAGAAATGCATCAATCCTCCAGTTTTTAAAAAATGAGCAAAAGACATGAACAGACTCTTCACAAAGACATATTCAAGTAAACATCTTCAGTGATTAGGTACTGTACGTGGAAATGATAGTAAGAAATTATTTTTAACATAGATAAGTTGCAAAAATACAGAAAATGCTTACAAACATTGGATAGGACATCATGCCAAAAGATACCATACTTTATTAACTGATGCTAGGAAGTAAACTGGGTTAGCTATTCTGGAAGTAGTGTAGCACTCAACTGGTGTTTTCTACCGCATGGTATGTGGCTAGGAGAAACTCTTCCCTGTGTGCATTAGATAATCTGTCCATGGCAGTTCCATTGACCAAAGCAAAACATGCCAGAAAATTGTCTCATAGTGACCCACAGCAAGTCGACAGAAGTACTTAAGATTCCAATGTGACATCTTCACAAAGTTGCTACAAACATGGAAAAACACACAAACGGCAGCATCTAACAATATGAAGGGTTCATTGTAATCAAATATTACATGAAAAAATGAGACACAAAAGTTTGTAGCCACAGAGGGTGCTGGACAAAAGCTCTACTGCAGTCAGATACTGTTAGGCATGTCATTCCTACAGAATTTCTTGCTGCTTTGGTGAAAGGAGAATATAGAATCTATCCAGGCTCAAGAACACATGTCCACAACCTTCTGGTTTTCTTTAAACAGGCTATAACAAACTCTTGCAAAAAATCTAGGATTTACCAAAGGAAAACTGTTTCATAACATAAGTTAAAATATGATTTGTGCTCTTTGCGCCCAGCTGGATGTCTACTAAAAGAACAGCTATTACAAAACAACAGAAAGGAGTTGGTGAGGATGCTGCAAAAATTCAAACTCTCATACCCTATTGAAAGGAATATGGAATGGTAGCACCACCACAAAAAATAATATGGTGGTTCCTAAAACAATAAAAAAAAACTAAACTTATTATATTATTCAGTAATAGCATGTTGTGATACATAGAAAAGGCTAGTGAAGATGTCCATAGTCCCAAAATTGTTCTACAGACTTAATGCAATCCTCTATCAAACTACCATGAACATACCTCTCAAACCTAAAAAATGATTCCTAAAATTTTATTGGAATTAGAAAAGACCTAGAATAGTGAAGGCCATCTTGGGCAACAAAGACAAGGCAGGAGGAATTACAAATCCTAATGTGAAATTACACTACAAAGCTACTGTGCTAAAATCAGCATGGTATTGGCAATGAAATAGAGCTGAGAATCAATGGAATACATTAGAAGATGCAGAGGCCTCTACGAACACACTCAACCATCTGATCTTCAGCAAACAGGCCAAACACGCTTACTACAAGAAAGATAGGCTCTTTCAGAAATGGTCCTGGGAAAAAGTGGCCATCTACATGCCAAAAACTAAAACTTGACCCTGGTCTATCACCAGGCACTAAGCTAAAGTCAAAAATGGATTAAAGATCTAAACATTAAAACAGAAACACTCAATCTCTGAAAGTGAAAGTAGGAGGAACTCTTGAATACATAGGGGTAGGCAAAGAGTTCATGAACAAAAATCACTTCACACGGGTAGTACTTGAAGGAATTAACAACTGGGATCACCTCTTATTGAGAAGGTTTTTGCACATCAAAAAGAAAATTACAAACATAGTGAAAAGACAACCCACAAAGTTTGAAAAAATCTTAACTAATAAAAGACTTTTTTAAGTTTGTAATTTTGCTTTTGTTTTGCAAGAGCCAAATATATTTAAATAAATTGTTTTGCATTAGCCAAAAAAGAAGAAAAGAAAAGAAAAAACCTTAACAAATAAACATTCAGGCAAAGGTCTGCTTTATAGAATTTATAAATAACTAAAAAACATTAAGGCCCCAAAATTTAAAGAACAAGTTCAGAAACGGGCATGGGAGATAAACACACACTTCACAGAGAACAGAATTAAAGAAGCAAATAAATATGTGAAAAAAATGTTCCACATCACTAGCCATTTGTGAAGTGCAAATTAAAACAACATTGAGACACCATCTCACTTCAGAAAGAAGAGCTATCATAAAGAAATCAACCAACAACAGATGCTGGAGAAGATGTGGAGAAAAGGAAACCCTTCTCCAGTACTGGTGGGAATGTAGACTGGTATAACGACAATGGAAATCAGTGTGGAGACTCCTTAAAAAACTAGGACTGGATATCCCATTCAAATCAGCTATTCCCCTACTGTGTATTTTCCCAGAAGAACTGAAAATGTTATATCATAGTGATGTAAGTATGCCTATGTTTATAGCAGTAGAGTGTGTGATAGCCAAATCTTTCAAACAACCGAGTTGCCCATCACATGAGGAATGGTTGAAAAAGATTAGGTATCTTTGTACAATGGAGTGTTACTCAACTATAAAGAATGATAAACTTGAAGTCTTCATATTGAACTGGCCACCACTTGAAGGTATAAGCGATATAAACCATACCCACATGTGTAAATATCATATGGTCTCCCTAGTATAAGTACTCAAAAGAAGAAATATAATAGAAAGTTATAACACAATTAAAAGAAAAATGAGAATTTAAGAATTGTACAGCGAGGAGAGATCAGGGAGAAAAGCTGAGAAACATGACAGGGAAAAGCCATAAATTTATACGCAAAAGATGAACAAGGCAATGATCCTGAGAAACATCAGCAGTTTTGTGCAACTACCAGTTAATTGGATGGATTCTCAGCTATACTAACTACACACACTGATACCTGTGAACCAAGCAACTGCAATGAAGACAACAATGTGTAATAGAAGGGTCACGCTTGAAATGCCTGTCCTTCTGGTCTTCTAAATAAGTACTTTTTGTCATGTCATACCAATACAATACTGTCTCTCAAGTAAAATTTTTTGTTTCTTTTTTAATTTAACAGTAATAAATGAAAAAAGACATAAGAAAAAGAAGTTACAGGACTGTTCTCCTTCAAAGCTGTATATGGTTAGATTTCTAAATTTCTTTGTAAAAACATATTTATTCCTATTTTTTAATTATTTTTATTTATATTCGGTATGCATTTAAAGTTTTATATATCAATACTTGATGGAAAATAAATGTTTCATGATATGCCTAAAATGATTGATATTTAGACAGATTGAGTAAACTGAACTGCATATGTTGCAGGGTAATAATAAGCTTCTTTTCTGGAGGGCTTACAACCTTACTTTGCAAATCAAAAATCAGAGAACAGGAAGGGCTACACGGTCAGCCAAAATTTTGGCCCTAGCCTTTCAAGATCAGTGAAGACCCCAGACATAGCAGAACCTGTATTGTAACATCTTTTAACTCAGTTGAGTCCCAAATTTTCTGATCAAGGAGATTATGGGACCACAGAAGAGAGTGATTGATGATGTAGAGTGTGCCTAAGGAGAGTCACATGAAAAGAAAACATTCTTTCAGGCTTTCACAGTGAGCAAATTGGTTAAGCAATGGCCATGACTCATCCACAGGGCTGACACTGACAAGGGATCTACAAAGCATGGTACAGGATTACAGGATAAATCCTGAAGGTACATCACTGACCTTATCAGATACAAAAGCTACATTTCTTATTGTAAAATTCTCATTTTATCTTGCTGTTAACCATCCAGCTGAAAAGTATAAAAAGAGAGTATATAAAGTAAAGCCATATTAATATGCTGAGCTGTGACAGGCTCAAGTCAACAACTCCTGCAGATAACCCACTATTATCATGGACTGCTGGAGTGTGTTGAATTGTTTTGCTAAATTCATGCACCTATAGTATTTAAATGCCAGTGTAGCACTAATCTCTGACAGGACTAAACAAAAAAAGGGGATACAAAGGAAGCATCATTTTGTTTTTTTATATACAGAATACTCAGGATAGATACACAGCTACTGTCACTTAATTCAATGAGCAGAAAGATTTGTACTAATAGTGTTTGGACAGGATATCCTGTCTGATTCATGTGCTATGGATATCCACTAAGAAGATAACATTAATTATTGAAACTGCCCTGTTAATCATTCTTAATCTGTCTCATTGCCATTTGTCTCTCAATAAAATAAAATAAAAAAGAAAGGAAAGGCTAAAGACAAACTTTCAAAGAAATATTTACCTAGTCTTGTTCATACCTCACCAGTATTATTCAAAAGAACCAAGGCAAATTCTATTTAAGTGTTCATTGACAAATGAATAAACAAAATATAATATATGTGCACAATAGAATATTATTCTGCTTTAAAAATGAGGAATACTTGGGTAAATACAGCACAGATGCACATAAGTACATTATAAAAGTTAAATAGGTCAGCCACCATAAAAGATAGTATGGCATTAGAACACTCATATGAAGTCACTTGTGTCATTAGATTCATACAAAAATGTAGAATAGAAACTATCAGGATCTGGGATGGGATGGGTCATTTAATGGGTTTTGAAATTTAATTTCACAAGATGTGAAAGCTCTGCCTATTAATTACACTTTGGCATCAATATTCTTTAGAGACACTAAAAATATTTAAGGTGAACTTGACTGTAATGTCATGATTCTCTTCTCCCACGTACCTGGAAGGCTCAGAAAGAGGATGGCTTGATCCAAGGGATTTGTGACTGGCATGGACAGTGTGTGAGACCTGGTTGCAGAAAGAAACAAGCCAGGTCTGGAAGAACACACTCCATCAGCTGTGGCATAAGGATCACAAGCTCAGGCCTAGCCTGGGGAAATTGGTGAATTAGTGAGATCTTCTCTCAAAATTAACACCACTTTGCCAGGATATTGCTCAGTGGTATAAGTGCCTGCCTGGAAAGCACAAGGTTCTGAGCTTGATTCCAGATACCACAAAGATTAAATAAATACATACATATACATACATACATACATACATACTATTTTTTAAAAGGCAGGAGATGTAGCTCAAAGCTGAAAATACACACACTGGATCCAATCCTCAGAACCACAAAAAGGATGGAAACTTTATATATATATATATATATATATATATATATATCCACAAACAACTTAAAATTATTTGCTACATATATTTGCTCCATAATCATTGACCCAGGAATTTCAGCAGCATTTACCTATGTATTCAACTACTAATCAAAAATCTAATATTCATCGGGCACAATGACTAACTCCAGGCAGACAGTAATGGACAAGGACAAAAGGTACATCCTCACATAATCTGCCTGTGATTCAGGAGAAAAGCACTGTATATATCAGTCAATCCATACAAACAAAACTGCAGCGTGTTGAAGGATTCCCAATAAGAATCAAGAATCAGTCTGGGCACAGTGGCGCACGCCTGTAATCCCAGCATTTGAGAGGCTGAAAACAGGAGGATCACTCTAAGTCTGAGCTGCATAGTGAGACCCTGTATGAAATACATAAAATGAAAGAAAAAAAAAAAAGAATCAAAAATGAATGAACATGATAGTAAGTGACTGGCTGCCTTTTCAGGGAGACTTCTACAAAGAGAACTATGCATTGTGAGGACTATGATCAGAGTGGCATGCAGGAGGCAGCCACAGCGTGTTGGCCAGCTGGGAGGCTTCCCACACAGAGATAGCGAGTACAGTGAGTACTCACATGCCAGGAGCAAGTTTCACTCACCAAGGGGTAAGTTCAGAGCTACCCATTAGCATTGGAGAAAAAAGAAAAGAAAAACATTCAAAGCAGCAGAATAACCCAGAAATTCACAAATTATTTCCTGTACTCTAGCCTCATTGCTTAAAGATTATTAATTTCAAAAAGCAACAATCTATTAAAAGGAAATGTTTGTAGCACCTATGTAAATAAACCTAATTATTTATTACTGTGGGTTTTTTTCAAAATTATTTAGAATTCAAATATTTTTAAATTACAGAAAAAAATTTAATGGTGTCCCAGTTTATTCTTAGGCTGAGAAAGTTTGTTATCACTGTCCAAGCCCAGGTGCAAAAATATTTTTTGCTAAAGTTACAAATACATTACTTGAAGAAAAAAGCTACCCAAACACACCTGCACCTTTTCAAAGCTGATTTAACATTGTGTTAAAGTAAACATCTTAACAGCATGAATGTTTGCTCATCAGAGTTCCCTCACCCAATCCACTATTCTGAGTGAATTAAACAAGCTGCTCTAATTCTGATGGAGATAAACTTGCATGACATGATGTCCTTTCCAAATCCAATGCTATCACGAAGTACGCACTTGCTTATAATTCCTTTTTATATCAATGTGTTCTTAATATTTAAAATATTGTGACGAGATGCAATAACATCTAAGAAAAGGACTATGTTCAGAAGAGATAACATTTAATACCATTTTAATATTTGTATAATACCCATTATACAAAATAAAAACAGTCCAGTTACTAAGATTCCAACACCTGAGAACAGACTGCTTGATTTTCACATGTGCATGCTTCTTTGTTATTGAATAAACTGGGATATAAACTTGCTGCACACAGTTTCCACATCCAGGAAATGGACAAGAAATATTTACATCCACTGAGATCAAACATGCTGCGACATATAAAATAGCACTCTGCAAATCCCGGCACATAGAAATGATAGCTATACTATTGCTATTAACCATTATGTCATACACAAAGTATACTTGCATGACTCCACTCTTGTTTTCACACACAAAAGCTGATGCATCTGGTTATACAAGTTAACAAGCAGGCATGAAAAGAAAGATAATATATAAAGTAAATGTTGAGAAAGTAAAAAACCAACAAGTACAGAAACTAAATTATAATTTTACAACTATTCTGTCTGTCTGTCTGTCTGTCTCTCTCTCTCTTTCTCTCTTCTCTCTTTCCTTGCAATAGTGACTCTTAAGCACAGAGGCTTGCTTAAATTAGGTAAAACTCAACAACCGAGCTATATTTCCAACTTATTTAAAGGATGTAGATGAGCCGCTTCCTTGGGGGAGCTTGATAAGTCCAGCTGTGCCACTTCAGAGGAGCTGAGCTCTTTGCAGCAGCCAATGCCACTTTCTCAGAAGAGCTCAAGTCTTTGCAGTCCACGTGGAAAGAAGAGAAAGAAGCTCGATAGGTAATGCAGCTGCTGCTCCTCTCCTACTCTTCGTTGTTTTCTGTCACCAAGAGTTGCTGCTATTTGCCTTGGAGCCAGCAGAATATGGACTGACTTCCACTAACATTCAGCTAAATAAACCTTTCTTTTCTTCCTTTTGAGTGTTGGGGATTTGTCCCACTAATGAAAAGTAACTGAGACACCTGTAATTCGTCTTCTACATATAAATTCAAAATTACTAAAAACATGTGTTCAGAAACCACCAGGGCCCACGCCTGGTGGCAGTGAGTGACCTTGCACATACTTGCTGGAACCTCCTGCATCAGACAGTCCTGATGTAGAGCCCTGCAGCAGAACTCCCTGCAGAGAGGCAAAGGGTGAGACGGAGCAGAACATCTTGCCAGAGGGGCACAGAGGGTCCACTTCCATAGACTGCAGCAGGAAGACATGGAGCACAAAAGCCGGACCCATACCAGGCCCACCTGGATGAACTCAAACTTGGTAGATCTGCACCTGGTAAACTGAGACACTTTGCTACACCCAAATCTATAAGAGCATCCTCTCTCTTTCTCTCTCAATTGAGAGGGGGCAACAAGTAAATATGGTGAAATACTCTTCTCAGAAGACTACAAGTTCAGGCCCACCCAGCCACAGAGACCAGCCAGAGACAGCTCGGCCTACTCCGCCATCCTCCTCTATCCCGCCCACGCCGGCCCAGCCTCAGACACCAGCCTGAGAAAGCCCAGCCAACTCTCCCATCTTCCTCGATCTGGCCCATGCCACCCAGCCAGAGCCCGGGCTAGGACAGCAGCCTCCTGGATCCCGCCCCAAGCTCTCCCAGAGAATGTGAATTTGCACGACTCACTAGGCTTCCCAGATCAGTGAGAGTGTGGTGAGTCTGAGGGAGAGCCACTGGCTTCTTCCCACATGCATTATCCGGATCCCTGCCCTCAAGCCCTCCAAGCCAGTGACTGGCCTGAAACCTCAAGACCCACTCACCAGCACCTCCCCAGATCCCCTGCCCTAAAGCCCACTGAACGAGTGGGAATTTCCCGGATTCTCTGGGCATCAAAGTTCAGTGAGTGTAGAACTTCAGGCCTGCTGTGCCCCAGAGACATTTCCCAGGGATTCCCTACCCCCCCCCACTCCCAGAGGCCCGGTGAAAGCTCCAGGCCCACTGTGCCAGAGAAACATTTCCAGGTGATTACCAGTCCCACCCCATAGCCCCAGACCCAGTGCAGGTCGGCCTCAAGTGAGAACTCCAAGCCTTCCACGCCAAAGGGACATTTCTCAGCAATGCCCAGTCCCACACCATGACCCAAAACCCAGCACAGCCTGGACTGTGAGTGAGGGCTTCAGGTCTGCTGCACCGGAAGGACTTTTCCCAGGTTTCTTCGGTTACAGCCTGTAGACCTGACCCAGCACAGGCTGGCTGACCCAGTACAGTATACTCAGTGAATAAGATCAGCCACTATCCTTTTGTGAGCCCAGAAGACCCACCAAAGCCCGGGCCTGCCCACCTGGGGAGTCAACTGCCTGACACAGGAGGGCTGACCCTGGTAAGCTTCCGGATCCTCGCCCCAAAGTCAAGTAAGATGGGAAAGTTTCACTACTTGCTCTGCATCCCACTTCAGTTCGTGCTCACCTGAACAGGGGACCAACAGAGGGGAACGAAAGGAGCTGCAGTAACAAAGGAACTGAACACAACAGCTAGATCCAGGATAGGCATACCTGGAAAATCTCAAACTGAATAGACTGGCACCCGAATCTCATAACAAGCTAAGGTTATAGCTGCACCAAAGCTCTACACCAAAGGTAAAAGGTGCTATACAAAATGACAAAGGGGAAAAATGCAATCCCAGACCTCGAGTTCACCAGCAAGGGCAGAGGACACTAGCTCAGCTGCAATGAATGAATTAACAGATAAGCAGCAAAGGAACAACAGCAGAAGGCTATAGAAGAAATAAAACAAGAAGTAATTCCAGAAATTAAAAAAGAAATATCTGAATACATAGTATCTGAAATAAAGAATGAATTTCAGAAACATTCATTGGAAAAACTATGCTCACCCAGAACAAGTGGAGAGAGCACTATTCCACATGATATACATGAATTAACAGCATCTGAAGCAAAGAAACAACAGCAGAAAGATCATGAGGAACACAAAGCAGAAATAAGTTCTGAAATCAAAAAACAATTTCTTGAAAAAACAGAATTCTTTGAAGTCATACCATCTAAAATACAGAAACAAGTCCAGAAATATACAGAGGAAATCCAATATGGAAGAAACACTGCAGAAAAAGAATCAATAGCTACCTCTAAAGAAGATATGAATAAAAAAATTGAGGAGATCAGAAATATGATGGATTCCTTGAATGAGCAATACAGAAAAGAAACAGAACACATGAAACACAGCCAAGAGATATAGAATAACTAATAATATCAATCACGAGTCTACAAAACCACCTGAGTGAAAGCAAAGATAGAGTTTCAGATCTTTAAGATGCTGGAGCAGCTAGTGAAAAGGTGAGAAAGGATCTCTTAAAAACAACGAGAATGCAGGAAAAAATAATCCATCACCTGCAAGATGACGCAAGGATGAACAATGTGAGAGTAATTGGTATTAATGAAAATGAAGGACTCAATACAAATGACATAAAAAGAATTTGGGGAGAAATAATCACCGAAAACTTCCCAAATATGAGGAAACAATCCAACATTCAGGTCACCGAAGCATACAGAACACCAAATAACCTCCACCTAAGTAGAAACACAGCGAAACATATAATAGTTAAGATCCCAGAAATCCAACACAAAAATAGTATACTGAAAGCTGCTAGAGAGAAGCAGATCACATTCAAAGAGAATTACAGCCGACTTCTCTACACAAACAATGAAGGCAAGAAGAGCGTGGAGCAGAGTTCGTCAAGTCCTACACACAAAAATTCCAGCCCAGACTATTATACCCTGCAAAACTCACTTTAAAGTTTGATGGAGAAGTGAAATACTTCCACGACAAAGAACAACTAAAGAATTTCATGGTGACAAAGCCATCCCCTCACAGGCTGCTGAAAAATGTTCTACAGAGAGATCACAATGACCACAACTCCATGAATGAGAATGGAAGGAAGCCACTAAACAGGACAGACAATTAAACACAGGTTAAAAAGGAATAAACAACACCACGTAAATATCATGACAAACATAAGTCAGCCATTTCAATTATAACCATCAATGTAAACGGACTCATTTCTCCAATTGAGAGAAATAGACTGGCACAGTGGATTAGGAAACAAAATTCAACAATATGCTATATACAAGAAACACACTTAACTCAAAAGATATTCATAGGCTCAAAGTAAAGGACGGAAAACAATACTACATGCCCCAGCACCTCAGAAAAAAAGCAGGAGTAGCAATTCTGTTCTCAGATAGTCTCAACTTCAAACCAAGAATGACCAAACAACACAAAGAAGGCAATTATATATTGGTCAGGGGAAAAATTCAAGAGCAAGAAGTAATACTCATAAATATTTATGCACCACACACAGGAGCACCCAACTATGTAAGACAAATCTTATGAGACATGAAAAACTTAATGTCTAAGAACACAATCTTAACATGAAACCTTAACAGCCCCTTATCTCAAAAAGATAGGTCAACCAGACAAAAAATTAGCAAGGAAGCAGCAGAACGGAACCAGAGCTTAGAACAAATGGACCTAGTGGACATATACAGAGTGTTTTCACCCAACCACAGCTGAATACACATTTTTTTCAGCTGCACACGGGTCATTTTGGAAAATAGGCCACATACTAGTCCAGAGGTCATGCCTAAGTATATGCAAGAAAGTAGAAATTATCCCATGCATACTATCTGAACACAACGCAATGAAACTGGAATAAATGACAAAAGAAACCAGAAAAACCCGCTAAATTCATGGAAACTAAACAACACCCTACTCAGCAATCAATGGATTGCAGAAGAAATTCAACAAGAAATTCAACAATATCTACAATAAAATGAAAATTCAAGTACAACTTACCGGAATTTATGGGATGCGATGAAAGCAGTTCTTAGAGGGAAAATAATAGCTATAAACTCACACATTAGGAAAACAGAAAGGGAACAAATTAGCACCCTAATGTTGCACCTCCAACAACTAGAAAAAGAAAAGCAAACAAAACTCAGAGCGCAAAGATGGGAAGAAATCATAAAGATTAGAGCAGAAATTAATTCAATTGAGATAAAAAAAACAGTTCAAAGAATCCACAAATCAAAATGTTGGTTCTTTGAAAAACTAAATAAAGTTGATAAGCCCCTTGCCACCCTCATCAAAAAGAGGCAAAAGAAAATTCAACTGCAAGCGATAAAGAATGAAAAGGGTGAAATCACCACAGACACAGCAGAAATTCAGAAGATTATCAATAGTTACTTCGAGAATCTTTACAATCACAGAATAGAAGACACGGAAGAAATGGACAGATTCCTCGAAAGGTAAAAATTACCAAAACTGAATTAAGAAGATATAACAAATCTCAGTAAGCCGATAACAGCCAAGAAAATACGAAACGTAATAAAAAGCCTACCGACAAAGAAAAGTCCAGGTCCTGATGGATTCACAGCTGAATTCTACAAGAAATTTATAGAAGATATTATCCCCACACTCCACAAAATCTTCCATGAAGTTGAAAAGGTAAAAGTCCTCCCAAAATCATTTCTGGAGGCAAGTATAATACTGATTCCAAAACCAGGGAAGGACACAACCAAAAAGGAGAACTACAGGCCAATCTCCCTCATGAATATACATGCAAAAATACTTAACAAAATCCTGGCAAATAGAATACAGCAAATCATCAAGAAGATCATGCACCATGACCAGGTAGGATTCATCCCAGGGATGCAAGGGTGGTTCAATATTTGAAAATCTATAAATGTAATACACTACATTAATAGACTGAAATCTAAAAACCACATGATAATCTCAATTGATGCAGCGAAAGCTTCTGACAAAGTCCAAGACACATTCATATTCAAGGTCCTACAGAAAATTAGAATACATAGACTCTATATTAACTTGATAGAAGCCATCTATGACAACCCAAAAGCTCATATAATCCTAAATGGGGAAAAACTGAAATCTTTTACTCTTAAGTCAGGAACAAGACAAGGATGTCCTCTATCACCCCTCCTATTCAATATAGTCTTGGAATCCTTAGCAACAGCCATTAGAAAAGTGGGAGAAATAAAGGGAATAAGAATAGGTAAAGAAGAAGTTAAATTATTAAGCTGGGCGTGGTGGCGCAGGCCTGTAATCCCAGCATTCAGGAGGCTGAGGCAGGAGGATTGTTGTGAGTTCGAGACCAGCCTGAGCTACAAAGTGAGTTTAAGGCCAGCCTGAACTGCATAGTGAGACCCTGTCTCAAAAAGACAA